>APFE031558727.1:125794-156444 GCA_000404065.3 Pinus taeda
GGATCTTCAGTATTGGATCGACAGCAGTTTCTTGGTACAGCAGGAAACAGAGATCCGTGGCACTCAGTTCAGCGGAGGCCGAGTATATGGAAGCAAGTTTGGCTGCATGCGAGGCTATATGGATGAGGAAGATCCTAGTTGGTTTGTTCGGTTCTCATTTGGATCCTACTGTGATTTACTGTGATAACCAGAGTTGCATTAAACTCTCGGCTATCCTGTATTTCATGATAGATCTAAACATATTGACATCAGGTACCATCATATCAGAGATTGTGTGCAGCGGAAGATCATGTTACTTTCGTACATTCCAACGGAGGATCAGGATGCTGATATTCTGACGAAGGCTGTCACCAGGAGCAAATTCGAGTACCACCGAGGCAGGATAGGGGTTGCTGATAATCCATATCTTGTCGAGAAGGAGTGTTGAGATTGCAACAAGATGATGGAGCTTAGTGAAAAGAGTCGCCTTCACTAAGTGGGCCCGCAGGCTATTTTTGGTGCAAGTCTATTTTTAGACTATGTCTATTTTTAGGCATATGGATCATGTCTATGGATTGCAGGTTGTTGTTTATGGATGATTGATCAAGTTGGGAAAAATAGATGGACTTCTATTTTTGATGAAAGTGTGAGTGATCACAGTGTGAGTGATCAAGTCTATTTTAGACTGGCTGTCAAAAATAGAAAAGTCAAATATTATTATCTCACAATAATATTTGGACTATAAACTTAATCTTATTCTCTTGGAGCACTTCAGTTCGAGCTACGGATGTGGCACATGCAATTGCATGAAGGAAATACGTGGTTATTATGGGTTAGTTGAATATTTGCATGCATGACTTCAGTTAGAACTCAAGTGAGTTGAGTTTAGTGGACTGGAGGTGCAGTTGATGGAGTGTGTTCAGTTTAGCTTTGTTAAACTGGTTGTATTTAGTCTAACTGGCGAATAGACTAGAGATGAGTTGGGTGAATTAGTTATTAATTAATTCACAAGTTATTAACTCATAATACAACTAATGAATACATCAATTAACTCAGTTTCATGTCAGTGCATGTTCAGTTTAGCAAGGACAGGTGTTAGAGAATCAGATTGCTATCAGTTGTGACTATAGTTGTGCACCAGATCTTGTACAAATCAGGGGATTGAGTATGCCAACGAGTTTGCCCACATTGTAGCTTGGAAATACATGATTTAGCCAAGGAAAGATGTGGCTGCCTTGGTATTATCACCGGTTCTTGTGCAGGTATTGAGCAGCGGAGGCAGGCAAGCAGCGGAAGAGATTTGAGCCAGTGATTGATTCAGATCTGAGCTGTATTGTGTGTAACAGGTGGAGCTGGTACTGGATTGCTTGTGATAAGCATTGTACTTTGTAATGTTACATGACTCAATCATTAATATACAGATAGTTGGGGTTTTTAGCGAGATGCTTTCCCCGGGATACATACTGTGTTAATGTGTGAATGCTGTTGATGTTTTATTGTTATTGATGCTGCTATATTGATGATCAACGTAGAGGAGCTTATGTATTATGTATGTTTTTCGCAATAGTACATGATCAGGGTAATCTCTGTTGAATATGTGTTAAATTATTCAAAATTTCTACAAATAATATTGGCCAGAGAGAAAAATGAGCGTCTTTTCATCAGAGTTGAACAATCAAATCCCATGGCCCTGATCAGCACCCATAATCTAATTGCAAATGATCCTCAGCTGGCACCTAGATATCTTGCTACCCAAGAACAAGTAATTTCACATTTTGAGGATATTTTTAGGCTGCTAGGAGATAATAGTATACATGTCTGCTTAAGGAGATGTAACACACTGCCACACAGCTTGAAGATCAGAGAATATCACTCCCCTCAAAGGTTGAGAGAGGCACTCAACAAGACACCTATGTATAAGCAATCAATGCAAATGTTGAAGGTCAATTGGATAGGTCTAAAACTCAGTCCACCACTACTCCTAGGGATGCTAGAAAGGAGAAAAGAAGAAGAGGAAAAGAGGCATTGGGAAGAAGTAGAAAGGAAAGAAGGCTTCTATGAACAAGAAGAAGAGACCACATCAAAGGCATGGGATGTTAGAGAGGCTACCTGAGCCATGAAGGACATGGACATTGACTAAGTTGCTCAGAGGATGAGCAACACTTTCAATAGGGGGGTGAAGATGAGCCTCATCATTGGGTAATTATATGGGCCTTAATTCACCTCCTAGCTTAGTTAAACCAACTATTCTCACAACTTATTGCATGCTTTTGATTATATTTTGTTTATGAGATGAGTTAGAGTTGGATATTTTGCTTTGTGGTCTAATATGAATTTAGTGCAGGATTAAAGGATAAAAGCAAGGAATTTTAGCAAAGGCCTTGGTCAAAACTCAAATGGTACAAGGAAGAGGAATTATAGGAGGTAAATTCTCCTCATTTACTACCCCCATTCGAATATTCCTCCATCAGCTCGGAGTGCAAACAGCCAAATCATGATGACTAGAAGGCAGTTGAGCAAGTAGAAGTCAAAGCACCAGTTTATCTCGAGTTTGGGAGTTGAGCCTCCCTAATTTTAAGGAATTTGTTGGAGACTTCAGATGCATAGGTAGAGAGGCCTAGGACCTCAGTAGGATTCAGATTTTTTATTATAAAAGTCTACTCTAATTTTGAGCTACAAGACGTGACAGTTTTTTATGTAATCCATGGTTTTGATAATAAGAATGAGTTTTGTTTTGAGCCAGCAATGAGTTAACTTAGAGGGTTGAAGCTCTTGGGTTAGGGCCCAACCCTAATAGCAAAGGCTCCTCTCTATTGTACATATATGCTAGCATAGGTTCATGGTTTAATTGTTCATTTGCTTAAGTAGTGGCATTTCCATTACAGTAGTGTAGAGTATATTGGTTGTGTTTTAGTTTGCTTCCATTTGTGCCTTCTTTCAATTAGCAGGTTAGCAAGGAGAAAAATATCCCCCTAAGATTGTCATCATGTGTCTTGGCCTCACCTCCTCCCTCTGGGACTATGACTTAAGGAAGAGACCCTTCAGCAACCCCAAAAACACAGATTTCTAGTTCTTACATGAGCTTTGGAGTTTGTTGTCTTGATTCAGTACTTGGTTCATTTCATTGTCATCGTTTCCCATCACTCTCTTTCTGTAAGAACATCTCACTCATTTTCTCATTTCCTTCAGCACTTTCTTCATGCATAATATTTGCAGAAGCTAATAAATCACATCCTAATCAGATTATACTCATGGATTTCCTTACCATCTGATCCACAACAAACCTAACCAATCATCGTCAACTGCATGTCGCATAACTGATGCATTCATTTCAACGTTTGACTTTAGGCACTCCAATGGCTATCGTGCAATCTCACGTGAAGTCTTGCACGATAGATATTCGATCGAGGGAGTGCGAGAAGAGTGGTTTTCTTGTGCTACGTGTGTCCCACTTTGGCTAATCACATGAAATTTAGGAATACCACTTACAGATATTAACGAGCGCGAGATAATGCTTACCACCTATGAAGACCGCTCCATTGCGTCACCCACTTGCCAACTAGCTTGGCCGATCTCTACCGTTGATCAATCCCGCATGATCCAACGGTTATCGCACAATCTCACATGAAGTCTTGCACGAATGATATCCAACCGAGAGCGCGTGAGAACAATGGTTTCCCAGTGTTACGTTTCACCCACTTAGGCTAATCGCATGAAATATAAGAATTCTGCTTACAACTTTTAGGGTGTGTGAGATACTACTTACCACCTACGAAAACCACTCCATCATTCTGCATGTTTTCCACCCTTTTGTCGACACGTGACTTGATGTGATCCATCCATCTATTAACGTAATCTCCCACGATAAGATCTTCACCACTCATCTTCCGTTAATCCTGTTCGTTGATCCGACTGATCCAACGGTTCTTGTGCATTGGTGCTTCATTACTTCTTCCTTTTACTGATTTCGATCTTTGATTGTTCTTCTGCTTGACTCCTTCCCAAACTTTGTTCTGCATATTATTTAAATGTTGCCACTTCTGAGCTTTGATTTGGTTATTCAATCAGACTCCAACACTGTCCGATCATCGCAATACTCCTTTGAGCATTGTTCTCTCTCTCAGATTCTTTTTGAGTTCCTTGCACACTTATGTTATGCTGAATTACTCCAATCCACACATAGTTTATAATTCAATTGCTCAACACACACCATACTATTCAAACACTCCATAGAACTTCTAGCCATCCTCAATCACCTTCCATCCACCTGTTGTATCTACAAGAACAATTAAATTTCATGCTTGATTTTACCAACAACAAATAAAACCAAAAAAGTGAAAACATATTTAGTTTAGTTTCCTTGCTTACACATTAGTTTGGTTTGATGCTCTTTATTTTTGTAACTTAGATAGCAGCATTAGGTTATTGTTGATTTAGCAATTCTGCTTAGCATAGTTGTTTAAATGGTTAATTAGGATATGGTGTGATTGAGCATTACATGTTTTTCTCTTCATTACTGCAGTAGAGTAGCTCTCTTAGAATAGATTTTCTCTTCTTCCATCAAAGAATCAAGCTTCTTCTGACTCTATAGAAGTCTGGCTTGGAACCCCTGGGGTCTCTCGCCAGATGAACAATGAAAATAGGTAGGACCTTCACTTTTACTTATGCATATGGCACTATCACTTCCAAGTTTGTATGAACCTCAGGTTGATAAGTAAGGTTGGTAGCCCAGGAGTTGTAGCATCCTTGCTCCAATATTGGCGCTCATCAAAGTGGAAGCCATAATGCCTATGGAATACATCGTGCCTAGTTTGTGCATAGCGGTGCTCACAGGTATGACGGATCATGGAGCCCTAGAGGAGAGGCTCCCGCAATTGGATGAGCTTTAAGAACAATAATTGTTGGCTCGATTTCACCAGCAGGTCCAAAATCATCGTGAAAAGGCATGGCATGACCGACACATCAAGTTGTGCACATTCAAGGTAAATGATCTAGTGTTGTTGTAAGATAGTAAGTTTGATAAATTCCCAGGAAAGTTTAGGATGCATTGGTTAGGGTCGTATATTATTAAATAAATTACCGATGGAGGTGCAGTACAGTTGGTCAAGTTAAATGGAGAACCCTTCCTAGGAAATGGGAATGGCAGTCGCTTGAGGCCATACATCGGCAATCCGGTGATGTGATTATATGAAAGTGGCACAGTCTTAGTGCTCCAGGTAGCTGAAAAGAGGCACATGACTATAAACTACTCTGCTCCAGGAACTGCGCGATGTCAGGACTGTGTACAATAGTGAAGTGTCACAGGGTCCACGACAATGCGAAGATAGTTGTGTTGGTGCACAAGTCTGCCAGAAAGTGACCATTAAACTCACTATTCACGATTTGATGGTTAGTTTGAGGCCGAATGGAGTGGGCGGTAAGCATTTAAGGTGGACTTTATGGGTTAGATTCTTGGAAATCTGCCGCCAATATAGCATTAATGGATCGAATGTGGGGGGAAAAGTCGAATTCAAATTCAAAAGGCACTATAAATTACAAATGGTTGTACAACAAACAACACTTGTAAATTTGAGAACTGAGTTGTTGTGCACTCGAGTATTCACGTACCGAGACTTATTCGAGACTCTCAAAGTGAATTCGTTGTTTTAGCAACTATCTGAGACACTTAAGGAACTATGGAGTAGTGCTATGTCAGAACACAAAGAATCCATGGACATAGGAACAGTGACAGTCGCGCAGGAAATTGCGGAAGTGGAAGCCCCAGAGAGCGCGGGAATAATAATTGAGGTACCTAAATCACTGCGCATATCGAGACCTAAGAAGGATAAGCAGGCCATGATCCGGGTGCGCCTCTCACCCAGAAACCCACTGAGGACCAAGCTCACATTGTAGGAAAAGGGGAAGGCCATTAATTTGGAGGCCGAAGAGGAGGAATTTTAAGAAATTCTGGTGGAGGAGGAGGATGAAGAGATGGAAGTTGAAACCCAGGGTGCGAACTCTATTACCCGATTACCTAGATGCATGCCTCCGTGAAAGGGTAAATCCAAGGTGCTGAAGGATATAGATGACAGCAAGAGCTCTCTTTAGACTCCACTCCTCCCAAGCGATATTATCTTTGAGGGACCGCACTTGGGGTGGGTTCCTGTGCTGAAATTTGAAGATTAGGACCTCGCAGACCACGAGAAGTTCCCGCATTTAGCGACTGAGAAGCTAATGCACCATAATATCGATGTTGTTAGGTCCTAAATCTACCTCAGGCTGAGAAAGGCAGGATCTAGGGTAACATCAAACCGCGTTTAACCTGGTAGCTAGCCCTACCAGGTCGGGAGAGGGTTGTCTCCTTGTCAATCTCAGGAAAATATGATCACTAAAGCTTGAGATGACTGATATAAAGACTAATTTTCGGCTAGGTATATGCTCAGAGGATTTTTACTAAGTTTTATGTTGCTTTGTTGGCTCCAAATGTGAAAGGCAGATTTGGGTCCAAGGAATGGACACAGTCTTGCAGAGATCTCTATGGGGTGAGGAAGGAAAATGGTTTAGTAATTAAAATTTAATGAGATGGAGAGATTTTAGACCAGTGAGGATTTAGAGAGGGCATGAAAGTCTCAGGGATCCTCTTCAAATAGCTAAAAACATAAATAACTAAACCAAACCTTAGGTAGAGCACTACAACTCAATGAATTCAACCTTTATCCTTGTTTCATTTAGTTAACATGAACAGAGAGAGATGATGGCATACATAAAACACATGTAAACTTGCAATTACAGAAGGAAACACAATACCAAATCAAGTTGCCACAAGAATCCCATAAAGTGTTGCAAACCCTAGTCTTTTCCTTTGCCAAACTGCTGAAATGAGTGTACAATAATGCTCAAAGCATTCACAACAGTCCAACCTTTCTCAATGACTGAAAAATTACAATATATAGGCAACCAAAAACTTATCCTAGCCTCTATGGGTTGAGCTCATAAGTTTAGGAGCTGTTCCAACAAAATCTAAACTGAGAACTAAAAAGTAGGCAGTGGAACAGCTTGCTTGTAAAAACTAGGGAACTGATTCATTCAGTTGCAAACTACCTTTTCATGGATGAATCTACCTCTATGAGTGAAAATTTAGCATAATTACATCAAAATCCATCAAGTCACATTAAATTACATCATTAGTTTGACTATTAGAGAGAGAAAATTCAAACCGTGAGGAAACTAGGCGACAAAACAGAGTTTTTTTGGCCAAAATGAACAAATTTCATCCTATGCACTGCGCTGATTTCCCTATGTGTAGCACCCTTTTGCAGCTGATTTTAGAGGCCTTCCTGTGCACCAAATGTGCTCCAAGTGGGCTTGTTGGAAAGGTCTGTCTGTCTAGTTTCTAGAACAAGTGGAATTTCTGAATTTTGTCTTCATTTATCCCTTCCCAAATTGAGTTCTCCCAACACTACTTCCTGTGTGTCCAAAAAGGGGCAGAAAGGTCATTTTTGAGGTGTTTTTGACCTTTTTGGAAGCTCAAAACCTGTCAAACTTTCTTGGCCATGTGAGGGCATTCATATTTTTCAATGAGAAATCCAAAAATTCAAGCCATTTTGCAAAATTCTTACCCAACTCAATGCGTAGTGTAGTGCCGATGGTACGGTGCGTCAAATGAAAATTCATGTGTTGCAAAATTTGATGCGTAGCGCCACTAATTTGATGTGTAGCGCCCTTTTGCAGACCCATTTTGAATGTCTTCCCAATGTCCAAATTGGGCATGGGATAGCTCGTTGGAAATTGTATTGGTTCTACTTTCCAAAAAAACTTGAATTTTTCAATTTGGAGTTCATTTGCCCTGTCAAAAGTCAAATCTCCCAAGACTAGTCAAAATGTGCAAAATGAGGCTGCCTAAATGAAGAGTGTTATTGCAATCAACTTGTGAAGGTATTCCTCAACTCCAAAGTGAGCTCATGATAGCTCATGGGAAATATGCTGGTGTCTAGTTATTATTTCACTCATCAAGCAAGTCATTTGGTTAACAAAGCTAGGAGAAATCTTGATTTTCCCAAGGTCACTCTAGAGGTGCAGCAATTCTCCAGAGGCAACTATATTTTTGACATTTCTCTAAAACCATGACACCTGTGTAAAAAGTGAAGGGGGTTTTTCTTCCTTGACCTATTTTTGACAAAAACCTCTCTCAATTTTCCTAAATTCATTTTTTCTTCCTCATGTGTGGAATAGGGGAGTTGTCAAAATGAAGTGAAATGAAGGGGATAAGGGGCTTCTAAATTCTTGAGAAAATTTTTGGAAGTAGGGAGGGATGTTATGAAGTAGGGGAAAGTGGAGTTCAAAGATTGAGTGAGGGGAAGGGGTCCAAAAGGGCAAAACACAGGCCTAGCCTAGAAAATTGTCAAGTTGTAGCAAGAAACTAGGGTTTGCGTGAAAATGAGGAATTTGAGGGATATCAGTGATGGGAAGTGTTTAATAAGGTACATTAAGGAAATGGGAAGGTGTATGAACATCAGGATACAAGTTTTTTTGATGATTTTACCATCCATGAGAAATTACCTTCAAAACCCTAGGAGAGGGAAATGAACCTTACCTAGGCACAACTAAAGCATGAACAAGGTGTAAAATGACCCATTGGAACCTGACATGATGATGACAACCCTATGAATGATGGTACACTCATCTGAATAGTGACATGGACCGAAATTTGGACAACTTTGAAAGGAGTAAAAGGAGTAAAAGCAAACCATAGACCTAATACCTAGTGACCAAATTTTACTTGAAGACTCACTGAAATGACAAAATTTGACCTTGACACCTTAAAATCACTTTGTAAGAGCATGTTTGATCACTGGAGGAAAGCTGCAAAAACTGACAGTAACATTGGCTCCAATGGGGATGGTAGCTCCTTGGAGGTGCCAAGAACGACAGATCTTTGGGAGAGCAGACCAGTGCATTATCCATTGGGAAATGGAATCAAAAACTCAAGCTGAAATGCATGACTGAAAACTGATGACTTGATGACACAAACTAACTCTCACTCAACTAAAAAATGACTCGATACTTAAACACAACCGACAAACTGGAAATGATGCTCAAAGTAGAGCTTATTCATCAAAACCTACTCTAACGGTTTCATTCATCACCTAATCAAGTGAAATGAAGCAACCAAGTAAGTATTCTGGCTGCTGTTTGAATTTTCTACAAGTGCTTGCTTATGAAAAACAAGAGAGAACCACTGAAAGGAAACACCCATGAAAACTTGTGAACAAATCCGTTGAATACTATGGCTTCTTTATCCGCCTCCAAAAACACTGTATAAGGATCTCAAAATTCATGCACACTGGGACTTAGCTCATCCAATGGATTACTTCTCTTCTCTTCATACCATGAATGCAAACTTTGATCTGACCTTTGTGATGAGACTCCTGCTGAAAATGACAAAGAAACCGGTTGTCGGATCAAGTTTGTATCAATACTTTTTTCAAGATCACAGATAGGAGAAGGACTTTGAATACAGACATCATCCAACACATCAGCTATTGGATCATGAAAAACTTGAAAATATTGTTGTAACCCATTTTCTATTGGTTCCGATGAGATTACATGATTTCCTATAGGTTGTTCATTTGAAGATATACTATGCAATTTACCCTTCAAAAACTGAAATGATTCAAAACAAAATGGTACGGAATCATCTTGTATCATTTTATCATATGGTCCAGCTTCCAAGTCTTCATCTGCAACTTGACAATCAATGGGATTCGGGGATTGCAACTCTGGATATGAAAAGTCTTGAACAAGGTTTTCATTGCTTTCAAGATGGTCCAGATCAAGACTTGTCCTCAGTTGATTTCCGACTGCATGAAAGTTGTCTTTAATGAACTGAAACGAAGCAAAACAAAAAGGCAAATATCCTTCACTTACTTCAAAATTTACAGCACATTCCTCTTCATTTCCATAGCTGATATGTGATGTCTGAACATTGTATTCGAGCTACTGAAAATGAACTTCCTCCTCCCACAAACTAGCTGTTGATTCATCTGCAAGATTAGCTTCTGTTTGGAGAACATAATCATCATCATATTGATCAAACTGAAGCAAATCATCAGTAAAAAAATACATCATCAAGCATACATGTCATATCAACAGATCTCTCTTCTCCAAGATGATCTATAAAACAATCATTATCAGATCTATGACAAATGGGATAAGAAAGAAGATGTTTTGGATCAGCAACGTGTTCTTCTTCAATCAGCGAGCCATGGGCTAGAACATTATACTCATTCCTTGTGGTGATCTTTTGCATCATCTCTTCCACTACACTTACCAAAATGTCAGACTTTACCTCTAGAGATGTCGATTCCTCCGGATCTATGTTTTTCATCTCTTCTTCCTTGAAGTTTTCCCTTCAGATTAGAAAATGAGCCTCTACATCCACTGCAATGTTCCGCATCTCTTCAAGTGTTGCAAGATTCCTTTCTCTCAGCTGAAACTCCATTTCCGGATCAAAGGCACCTGGGTATTGCAAGAGAGTGGATCCAAGAGGAGGTCTTATATTAACCAACATCGAAAAATAGACTTGGTTAAACCTAGCAGAAAACTCTTTTACTGTCTCCCCTAGCAATATTTTTAGCTGGTTATACTCTTCTATAATCAAGAAAGGGTTTTGTCTGATCATCCACCTATCGAGGAAAACTTTGATGAATTGCTGAAAATCTGAGATGCTCGCATCAGGCATGGTTTTGAACCAACTCTTGACTTTGCCTTGCAAAGAAAGAGGAAAAAGCCTTATACTGACATCCTCTTCATCAACTTCAAAAAGTTCGAGAAAAGATTCAAAATTCAATACATGTCTCTCAGTAGTGATATTGTCGCGTTAACCATCAAATATTGGTAGATATAGATCATGATTTTTAGGGAAAGCATGGGATATAGAAGGTAAAATCAAAGGCTTGTATCGATCTGGAATTTTACAAGGTATAGGGGTATGTACAGAAGGTATAAAATCAGTCTTGGTCTCTTGCGGTTCATTAGTTTGAAGACGGTCATCACAAGATTGAGAAAAAGGGTCTTGATCAAGCTGAAAGGCATATGAATCTTTGGTATTTACAATCTTCAAAGGGAAAGAATCAACTGCAGGCCTGGGATCTTTTCTCAAGTACAATATACTTTACAAAGCCTTGTTGACATTCTCAGGAAAAGAGAAGAAATAATTTACAACAAAGAACAAAATGTCTTGGATGAAATTCCAACTTGAATACCTGATTTGTCCATATTGTCCTTTCATGTTTCTGTTGGTCAGGATCATCCTCTAGTGGAGTCCTTGGATTTGATCTTGAAATTTATGTAGAGTCGCCAGGTGAATGATTTCAGCCTTTTAGTGTTTGATCGTTGTCCACCATCAACAATCAAATCTAACTTGATACATGTACTAGGGAAATTTGCAAGTCAGATGTTCAGTTTATAAGACTAGACTAAAGATTGACTTAAGCAACGTTTATCTACTTATGCACTCGCAAAGCAATGTGGAGTTCGAAGGCTTCCTGGCATAACTTCAAGCTCCATCTGTAGTTTATAAAACAAAGAACACTAACAAACAAATAAACTCCCCAGTATGGTTGCCACTATGTTAGGGCCTAAATCTACCTCAGGCTGAGAAAGGCAAGATCTAGGGTAACATCAAACCACGCTTAACCTGGTAGCTAGCCCTACCAGGTAAGGAGAGGGCTCTCTCCTTGTCAATATCAGGAAAATATGATCACTAAAGCTTGAGATGACCGATATAAAGACTAATTTTAGGCTAGGTATATGCTCAGAGGATTTTTATTGAGTTTTATGTTGGTTTGCTGGCTCCAAATGTGAAATGTAGAATTGGGTCTAGGAAATGGACATAGTCTTGCAGAGATCTCTATGGGGCGAGAAAGGCAAATGGTTTAGTACTTCAAATCGAATGAGATGGAGAGATTTTAGATCGATGACCAGTTGGAAAGGGCATGAAAGTCTCAGGGATCCTCTTCAAACATCTGAAAACATAAATAACTAAACAAAACCCTAGGTAGAGCACTACAACTCAATGAATTCTACCTTTATCCTTATTTAATTTAGTTAAGATGAACAGAGAGAAATTATGGCATACATAAAATACATGTAAACTTGCAATTACAGAAGGAAACACATTACAAAATCAAGTTTCCACAAGAATCCCATAAAGTGCTGCAAACCCTAGTCTTTTCCTTTGCCAAACTGCTGAAATGAGTGTACAATAATGCTCAAAGCATTCACAAGAGTCCAGCCTTTCTTAATGACTGAAAAATTACAATATATAGGCAACCAACAACTTATCCTAGCCTTTAGGGGTCAAGCTCATAATTTTAGGAATTGTTCCAACAAAGTCTAAACTGAGAACTAAAAAGTAGGCAGTGGAACAGCTTGCCTCTAAAAACTAGGGAACTGATTCATTCAGTTGCAAACTACCTTTTCATGGATGAATCTACCTATATGAGTGAAAATTTAGCATAATCACATAAAAATCCATCAAGTCACATTAAATTACATCATGATTTTGAGTATTGGAGAGAAAAAAGTCAAACTGTGAGGAAGCTATGCGTAAAAACAGAGTTTTTTTGGCCAAAATGAAAAATTTCATCCTATGCACCGCGCTGATTTCCCTATGCGTATCGCCTTTTTGTTCGGAATTTGGTCTTAATTTGCCCTTCCAAAATTGAGTTCTCCCAACACTGCTGCCTATGTGTCCAAAAAGGGGTAGAAAGGTCATTTTTGAGGTGTTTTTTACCTTTTTAGAAGCTCAAAACCTGTCAAAATTTCTTCGCCATGTGAGGGAATTCATATTTTTCCATGTGAAATATAAAAATGCAAGCCATTTTTCAAAATTCTTAGCCAACTCATTGCATAGTGCCAGTGGCACGACGCATCAGATGAAAATTCCTGTGTTGCAAAATTTGATGCATAGCGCCACTAATTTGATGCATAGTGCCTTTTTTCAGACCAGTTTGAAGGCCTTCCCAATGTCACAATTGGGCACAGGATATCTTGTTGGAAATCGTATTGATTCTACTTTCCAACACAACTTGAATTTTTCAATTTGGAGTTCATTTTCCCTATGAAATATCAAATCTCCCAATACTGGTCAAAATGTGCAAAATGAGGCTGCTTAATTGCAAAGTGTTGTTGCAGTAAACGTTTGAAGGTTTTACTCAACTCCAAATTGAGCTCATGATAGCTCATTGGAAATATATTTTTGTCTATTTATCATTTCACTCATAAAGTAAGTCATTTGGCCATAAAATCTAGGAGAAATATTGATTTTCCCAAGGGCACTCTAGAGGTGCAACAATTCTCTTGAGGCAACAATAGTTTTGACATTTCTCTAAAACCATGACACCTGTATAAAAAGTGAAGGAGGTTTTTCTTCCTCGAAATATTTGTGACAAAAACCTCTCTCAATGTTCCCAAATTCATCTTTTATTGCTCAAAAACATCATTGGAGTAAAACCTATCCCGATGTGTGGAACAGGGGATTTGTCGAAATGAAGTGAAATGAAGGGGATAAGGGGCTTCTAAATTCTTGAGAAAATTTTTGGAAGTAGGGAGGGATGTTAAGAAGCAGGGGAAAGTGGAATTTCAAATATTGAGTGAGGGAAAGGGGTCCAAAAGGGCAAAACACAAGCCTAGCCTAGAAAATTGTTAAGTTGTAACAAGAAACTAGGGTTTGCGCGAAAATGAGGAATTTGAGGGATATCAGTGATGAGAAGTGTTTAATAAGGCACATTAAGGATAGGGGAAGGTGTATGAACATCAGGATACAAGTTTTGTTGATGATTTTACCATCCAAGAGAAATTATCTTCAAAACCCTAGGAGAGGGAAATGAACCTTACCTAGGCACAACCAAAGCATGAACAAGGTGTAAAATGACCCATTGGAACTTGACATGATGATGAAAACCCTCTGAATGATGGTGCACTCATCTGAATGGTGACATGGACTGACATTTGGACAACTTTGAAAGGAGTAAAATCAAACCCTAGACCTAATACCTAGTGACCAAAGTTTACTTGAAGACTCACTGAAATGACAAAATTTGACCTTGACACCTTAGAATCACTTTGTAAGAGCATGTTTGATCACTGGAGGAAGGCTGCAAAGGCTGACACTAAGAGATGTGATGGCTGGAATGATTGAATTGGAGCCACACAAATGGCTCATAGGTGTAGAAAAGGCCAGGTTGCTAAACCTGCTCTGGGTGTTGCATTACCACCACTCCCCAGTGACCGTCTTTGTCATCAGGCAGCTGCTCTACTTGGTTCATGATGGGTGCTTGTGGCTGGAAGAAACCTTCCCCATCATAGACCATCTAATTCACTAGATTACATGGCTACCTTGCTCAGGAGAGGACCCAACAAACATTTCATAGGGAAAAGGTGGTGAGTTGGCCCTCGCAGAGGCAATGAAAAAGAAGTTTAAGTTGGAGAAAAAGAAGCGAGGGTATGCCATCTCTAGCATCAACAACATTGTATTCAAGGTCATGACACAAATATCAACAGGGAAGGTGATGCAGAAGTGCCGTGTGGATGAGGTGCCCGCGCCCGTAGTTATACTAGCGGCGCAGTGTGCAGAAGGGGTCTAGTGCAACTGGCGAACTACCTATGCGGCGGGTTCCTTGCGAATTGTAACGAGGCACAAGAATAGGGAAAAAAATTTCATTACACATGGCTCCTGTTGTCAATCCTACTGGTGGCATGGGAGTTGCTCGAAGATAGCCAGTTCCCTTCAGTCGTGCCAGACCTTCTAGAAGCAGTGAAGTATGCTTCGCTGTGGGAAACCAAGGATGCACAGAGGATAAAGGAGAGAAAGATATTTTGGATATTCATGGAGATGAATATCTGGATGGCGATCAATCACAAGTCATGGTTATCGCCCACAGTCTACAATAGTTTGCAGAGCTTTACAAAGTTCAAAGTAGACTTCCGCCATGTCTTCATTAGGGCACGGAAGGACCCGATGAGGACGTGGCACGATTTACCGTATTTGACGATTGACGATATGATATTCGCAGTCCTTGAGTCTTGGCCACCAGAGTGGCACGCTCCAGCTAGGTCCGTGGTGGAAACAGAGAAGTCTGTTGCATAGCACAAGAAAGAAGAAACAAAACTTCAAATGGCATAGCTGGCAGAAAAGTGCAGGAAAGAAGAAGAAGAAGCTAAGGCCCAGGCAGCACGTGACGCTGCGAAGTTGGTGAAACAGTAGCAGAAAACAGTAGAAGAGGAGCATGAAGGATAGAAGTTACCTCCACTCAAACCAGAGACTAAAACAGAACAAGGTGGCGCGGACCCACAAATGAAATCCACCTAGCTCAAGTGTCCGTGACCACGAGAGCAGACCATGCCGCGAAAGAAGACAAAAGCCTCAAAGACTTCTTTCAACCCAATCACCCTCACTAAGGGGGATTTACATGATATTGATGAAATAGTGAGGGATGTCACCGCGGAGGACCTCCAGTAGTTTGAGGAACAATAACAGTTGGTATTGGTGGCTCTCCAGATAAAAATACAGGAGCTGCAGGTGCACACTCCACAGGCTGGCATAGTGTCCACCAGCCTCGTGATCGGCACTTTAGCTACTGAGGAAATCTTACACACCAGGGTGACCAACATGATAGTGCTACTAGAGGGGGAACTCACTACAGAGAAGGAGGCCGACAGGGCCACAATCAGTAGTTTGAAAGGCGTCTGATTAAATATGGCCACTCTCCCTCGGGAGACACTCTTATCTCTTGCAGGGTGGCGTCACCGTGGAACTTCGAGCCAGGAAGAGTCGCGTTATACAGTTGATGAGTGAGTAGTGCATCAACATTGAGCAGTTGAGCCTCCAGTGCAACAAAGCAGTAGGGTAGAACAAACAGATAATGTAGATCATCGAGGAAGTCTGCCAATGGTCCTGGAGTTGGCCATTCAAGTAGAGGAACCGATGGAGGCATGCATCTGTAAATTGGAAACAAGGGTACGCAATGCTAAAGAAGATATTGCCAGGGTTCAGCTAGAGCTGAACCTGCAAATTGCAGAACTATAGTTGAAGTCTCAGCCTTCAACTCCATTGGAAATCAAGGAACAACGAACCACTACTATTACAGCAGTAACAACGGTGGTTGGCAGCACAGTAGCAAACTATATGCAGCTGTTCGAGCAGTCATTCGAGGTCCTAACTACCCTACAAGAGGACTCGAATGTAGATCCCCCAGAGACAGAGGTGCACGAGCTACAACATAAGTATGACGAAGTAAAAGGGACCGCGCAAATAGTTTCCCTTACACAAGGGCTTGCAAGGATGTAGCAGGCAAAGGCACTCAAGGAACAGGTGGATGCTGCTTGGCATAAGGAAGCAGTCTTAAAAGTGTGCCTACATCCATGGATTGATGATGAGTATACAATTATAGCGTCCAATGAAGCAAAGCTCATGCAACTGCAAGTAACTCAATAGAGGATTCAGGGTAGCAGCTCAGTAGCAGCAGTCACCGAAGAGTGTGGAGGAAGTTTAGTAGGCAGCCGCTCAATGCATTGCCGAAGTTCCAGTGATCCAAGCAGATTTGGGAGGTATTCACGCTAAGATCTCCACACCTAGAGAGTGACTCGAGGGCGAGTCATGATTTTTGTGTTGGGGGCCTATTAGGCACAGGATCCCCCAAGGGCAATTTTGGGGCTTAGAGCCTAGATTTTGATCCAATTTTGTAATTCAAATGTAAAGACTCCATATTTTGTGGGCGTGGAGCGTGCAGTTGTTAAAGAGTCATAGGGTTGTCCACCCTTATTTTAATAATGTATTGTCGGCTTGAGAAGATCTACCCATGGTCCGTAGACCATGGGATTGTATAAATAGGGAGAATCTCTAAGTAGTCAAAGGCATATAATCTAATCTAACAAAATATGGAAAATTAATGAAGATGTGTGCGAGATAGCTCTGAAGTGTAAGTCTAAGTTTTGGGTTGTAGCATAGGTAGAGGCTCTACTGCTGAGTGCGCAGAGGCCTAGTAGTCTACAGCTAAGTGCACAAACCCCTGCAGCTAAGTGCGCAGGGTGAGTTGAGTCTGTAATTATCTGGAAGTATTAATAAAGATAAGTTTCCTATAAATTCTGCCTTATTTCCTATTTATGAATCTGTTATATTAGGTATTAATTTCACTTATTATGTTTATATGATGCGCGAATGTGTATAATTGTATTGGTTAAGTGATTCATGATTATGAAAAGAAATGATACTATCGATTCCTTGGTACTGACGCTAGGGTTTCCAGCATCGACGCCACAAAGCTTCGCCATCCACGACTTGTAGGCAAAGGACTTGCTTAGCAGTGGTGCAGCATGGAAATATAATGTTTCTGGTCTTTATTATTTACTCTGCGCGGGGGCGAGGTGGCTGCCCTTACCACCTCTTCCCCCGCTATCGCCTCTGCGCTGGCTGGTGCTTTTCCTTTGCAGCAGCATTTGGGGTTGCTTTGGTCACTCGCGGGCTTATCCATTTGGAGTGTTGAGGGAACAAGGGCATGGAGGTTCTGACTCTGCACTATTTCATGCTGCATTAATGGCTGATTTCGCTGGAGTTTCTATAGGCTGTTGAGGATGTTTGGGGTAGTTGTTCTACCTCTAGTTTCATCTACTTATGGAGGAGAGTTTGAGGGGGTGGGGAAGGAGTGGCTACCCTAGCTGCTCTCTTCCTCATTTGGTGCCTCTCCTCTTTATTTGGGCGGCCAGATCTAGCACCTACTATTCTTATTTTCTCCACAAGAGCTTTTATCTGTTTTTTATTTTTTTGTAATAGGTATGGAAATCCTCTACAGGTCTTTTATCTCAGGGGCTCAATATTGGCCATTTGGGGTTAATTTTTTGGGCACTGTTGATGCAGATTTGTTGGGGTTTACATACACTTTTGTTTGATGCCCTGTCTGAGGGCTTTTCTGGATACTTCTTTTGGAGTATTGTATTGTAAGTGTCTCTACCCACATTTCTGCATATGCTTCAAGCATCTACAATATGTAATCTTCTTTAATGAATATTAAAAATTTTCTTCAAGGGAAAAATATTGTATTGGTTAAGTGAATGCAAGTAGTAACCTTTGTTACATGAAGCTAACTAAGATATGATAATAAGATAAGTAAGATACTTAGCCTAGTTTGAGAGACGGTGCAAATCATTTCTCTAGTAGTGTGAAAGGACTTCATCCCCTGGTTAGGGTTGTGTGAAAGCCGATTGTAACACTTCATGAAGGTACTGAAGGATAGAATAGAGCGTGAAGCAAGCTGCGTGAAAGCAAGAATAGTTGGAAATAACTGACATCATACCATCTCAAGGGTGTGGAAACTTGGTGCCAGCATGCCCCCATATTGCTTCGGGTGAGACTTCATTCTGCACTCCATGGGCTAATGCTGAAAGGGCCAGTAGTGTAGGGATTTGTTTGGCTAACTAACACTGAACCTGGGTCAGGCCCCCTCAAGCCAACAACCAAAGACCTTGAAATAAAAGATGAATATCTCATGGTAATTTTTGACATTGTTTCCCTATATACTATGATACCATTGGATGAAGCCATCGAAGCTATGCAATATATCACTGATAGAGAAACTATAGATATCCTAAAAAAAATCTTAAAATATTCTTACTTTAGCTTTAAAGGAAAAATTTATACGCAAACTCATGGAGTAGCTATGGGCTCACCTCTATCTCCTATAATTGTGAGTATATACATGGAACTTTTTGAACAAAAGGACCTCAAATCCTTTCCATATTCCCCAGAAGAATGGAAAATATTTGTCGATGATGTTTCTGCAAAATGGAGTCATGGTAAAGACAAACTTGAAGAATTTTTAACTCACATTAATAGTCTCTCAAACCATTTTAAACTCACTATTGAAGTAGAACCAATTACCCTTTATTGACATCCTCTTATCCAAAAAAGATGGGAAGCTTAGCTCCAAAGTTTATAGGAAGAAAACCCACAAGGAAAGATACCTTCACGCTAACTCTCGTCACTATCCCAAGCAAAAATTTGGAATTATTAAAACCTTAACTACAATGGCCTCTTGGATTTCTGACCCTGAGCACCTAAAACATGAACTAAAACACCTCCAACAAGTCTTTGAACATAATGGTTATAATAAAAACATCATTAACAAAACCATCCATTAAACCCTAAAGAAAAATAATGTAAATAAAACCTTTGACATTCTCAAAATCTCTTTACCTTACATAAAAGGAACAAATGATAAAATTTCAAGAATCCTAAACAAGCACAACATCAGCATTGGATTCACTCCCCCTAGCACTACTAGGAAAATTGTAGACTCCGCCAAGGACCCTGTAAACTCTAGACTACAAAAAGGGGTGTACATAGTCCCTTTCTCTTGTGGAAAACAATACATAGTCGAAATCGGCAAATCGTTAAAGATTAGTCTTAAGGAGCATGTTGCTGACATACTAGAAAGAGAACATCAAAATCCAATCTTGCTGAACATGATTTCTCCTCACACTACATTTGTATGGACGAAGCCAAACTTGTCATCAAGGAAGAGCATTACCTAAAACAAAAAATTAAAGAGGCCATAGAAATTGAAAAGAAAAATAACAATATAAACCGTGATGAAGGCCTTATCATTAGTAATACCTGGAAACCCTTAATAAATAATTCCTCTCATAACAACAAATCTAATAATTTTAACATTAGCTTATAATTTTTAATCATATTAACTTAGATTAATTATTTCAACTCATAATGATTTTACATTATTAATAAAAATTTAAATATAAAAAATTGTTTTATAAACAATTTTGATAAAAAAAAAAACATTATAAACATATTAGTTATGAGATAATAATAAAGAATCATGGAATTAATAAATAATCAATTTAAAAGAAATACTATTAACATAAAATAATCAATTCCTAATTAGTTAAATTAAACTCGTAAATAACCCTCATTACAACAACTTTAATAATGTTAACATTAACTTATAATTTTTATTCATATTAACTTAGATTAATTATTTCTACTCATAATGGTTTTTACATTATTAATAAAAATGAAATAAAATGAAATAGAAATTATTATAAAATAGTTTCCACAACCCATACATAATAATTTATATATTAATATTATATTAATAGTATACATGAATTAATACATAAATTTATAAGAGACATCATTCACATATCAAATTAACATAAAATAATTATCTCCTAATTAATTAAATTTATCTCTTAAATAACCCTAATAAATTATATTAAGAATTAAAATTAAAATTGTACGAGCCGACTCTAGAACATTCCCCTCATCTATCATTATATATATCTTTGAAATTTCCTTTCCCTAATCCACACCAATCTTCTCTATAATCTGGGTGTTCCCCTGAAGATGGACTCACATAGAAGTCTGGAACGTTGGGTTTAATCAAAACTCTGAACAGATTATTCCAAAACATTTTTTAAAGATCCAATAAATCTACCTATCTTGCCTTGTTAGATATGTCTGTCAATGTTGAAATAAATCCATTCAAAGTAAATTGACTCCATTTCCCAATGGTATCTTGTTACATTATCAACCAAACAACCAAACCAGATAAAAAACCAAACTATCCATATTTCATAACTAGCCTAATATCTCAATATAAACAAATCTAAATTTGAAAGAGAGATCCCGCTCTGAAGCTAGTAGGGCTAGATCCAAACTTCCAAAGTGGTTTTGTGGATACCTTTGTGTTTATTTAACAGTCTTAGGAAATACAGAGTGCTAACATTCTATTGAACCATACTAGGGAATGAACAAACTTGATTCATATTTACGCTTCCCTAGATTAAAGTTTGTCTCATTGCTTAAAAATCTATTTTTAAGATCTGAGCTAAGACTATCTATCATTTACAAAGTTGTATAAATTTTGATAATTGTATATATTTTGTAGTAGATTTGGCTCCCAAAAGGGTACATATTAGAGCACACCCATATACTAATCCACCGAAAATTGTAGATAATCCATAAATAATAATAATAATAATAAATAAATTAGGAAGAAGAGTGTTGTTGAGAGTGAATCAAGTCAAATTCGTCTCCCTAGGTTTAATTCCCTTCTTGAGAGCTTGTTACTTTAGAAGATATAGAATTTGACTGAGATTTTTAACATAGTTTATTTAGGAGTAAATATGATAGTTTTTTACTTAAAACAGTGATTAATGAAAGCCTTCTAGAGCCTTACTTTCTTTAATTTCAAGTTGCTAAACCAGAATCTGAATATGATCCACTTAAATAGTTTGCTAAGATTGAAGTCTTGGTAAGTAGGTTAGATCAGGATGTGCATGAAACCATCCTTCATTTATCACCTGAACCTTATTCATATTTTTTTCCTTCATCTCCATCCTCATCAATAATTCCACCTAATTTTTCTTTTTCGTCTGAAGGACCCATTGTTCATACCACTCTTTTCCAAACTCCTATTGTCTCTATTCCACTACTTCTCCAGTAATTACCCCCATTTTCACTACACCTATTTCATCTTCAACCACTACCATCTCAACATCTAACTGTTATTACACCTTCTTTCATACCTTCCACACCCACACCTGTTGTAGTTTCGTTTGTGCCTCACATGCCAGCCATGGTAGGTAGATATGCTCCTTTGGAATTGCAAGCACCTTTAAATGCTATGCCACAGAACTATGATCAAAGATTGCCACAATTTTATGGTATAGGTCCTCTAGCAACACAAGAACATATTGATAGAATGAATGGCTTCTCTGACTTAGAAGAAGTTGATGATGATGATGTTAAAATTAGGTTGTTTTCTCAAAGTTTAATGGGAGAAGTAAAGAAATGGTGTAGAGAATTACCAGCTGGAAGCATAGCTGATTTACATCAATTTTACCAAAGCTTTCTTAATAGATGGGAATTTAAAAAGAACCCCCTCCAAATTATAAATGAATACAAAAATTTAAAAGGGGATCCAAATGAGACTGTTGAATATTACTGTGCAAGATTTAACCATGTCTACAATTCCATTCCAGCTGCTATAAAAACCCCTCCTGAATTATCCCTTATTCATTTTCCAAAAGGTTTTGATGTAGACATGGCCTATCGGCTAAGAGAAAGAGACCCAGCCACTCTTGAAGAGATGAAAAGCAATGTTTTTAAGGTAGAGGCTAATTTATTAACCAAAAGAGCTAAACTAAGAACAGAAAGAAGGGTCACTTTTAAGGAGGAACCTTCCTCCTCTTCATCAGACTCAAAATTATATAATATAGTTAAAACTATGGAAAAAATCATGGAAAGGATGACAGTGGTATATAGAACACCTCTTTTAGAACCTCAAGGAGGACCTTAAATTCGAAATCATAACTTCAAGGTAAACCCACCATAGATTAAACAAAGGGAATAGAGATGCCCTGGTGATCAACAACCAATTAGGCCTCCATTTTAGGAAAATTATACTGATGAAGAACTTGAATTTTCTGAAGAACTAGAATAAAATCAAATAAATATATTTGAAGAAAGTGAGATAGATCACATATTCTTGACCAACGAAGAGCAAGATCAATTTTTCCTCTCAAACCAAAAGAGATCCCTTTAGAATCAGAATATTATAAACAAGGATATCAAAATGCCATTATAAGGTGCATAAACAATACAACTTAAGAAGCAAAAAAGCTATTGGGGCTCCTTCTAGTAAAACTAAAAATGATTCCCCTTCCTCTATTCAACCAAAACCTAATTATCAAAAAGAAATCTCTAAAAAATCTAACGTAAATGTCAACGAAGTTGATAAATATCAAGAATTTTTTGATATGGAAACTGAACTGGCTAGGGTAAATATCCCTATTCCTTTAACAAAATTGATGACCAAAAGTGTACATAAGACTCAAGTCATGAAAGCCTTAAAAATAAGAGAAGGTTTAGGCACAATCAATTTGAATGATGACCATCCTGAACTATTGTTTGGACCTGAAGTTGAGGGTAAACCTCAGGATGGGATTTTTCCACCTTTCTACATAAGCCTAAACTTCCATGATAAAATCCTACACAATCTAATGCTTGACTCTGGAGCCTCTCACAATTTGATGCGCAAAGCTATCATGGAGAAATTAGGGTTAGACATATCTAGATCATACAAAGACTTGTACTCTTTTGATTCAAATAAAATTAGGTGTCTTGGTCTGATAAAAGATTTATGTGTCACTCTAGTTCAAATACCTGCTAAGAGCCTAGTCATTGGAAAAGTTGGAGGGCACTTTGCAAATGGATATGACTTATGCCACCATTCTTGTGTTTGGCCAACCTAGAATACTTTATAGGGAAACACTCATGAAATATATGGTCAAATGTCAATATAATATTAACATGTATTCCCTCTATTCAGTACATTCAGACATGGACTCATTCATCTTATACAATAATGATAGTGTCGAAAATGAAGTTTCACCCTTAGAGGCCAAAATGAGTAATACAAAAATAATAAAATTTAATACTGAAGAAGCAAATATAGAGGGATAAGCTTTGTGGAATATGGATTTTGATAGAGTTGTGTGTAATATGGAGCATGGACAGGTGTATTTGTTGTAAACTCAGCAACAAACAGGGCAGAAGGACATGGTTACAAACTTAATTTTCAATTCACTAATAACATTGTGGAATATGATTCATTGATTTTAGTGTTGCGGATTCTAAAGAAACTAGGAGCAAAACGAATTTATTCACATGGATATTATGAACTAATTATAAAACAAATTAAGTGTGAATATTTTTGAAAAACACTCTAGATTAAGGGCTTATAGAAATGCAGTTTTGGATTTTTTACAATGTTTTCCTAAATATGGCTTCTCTATGATACCTCGAAACCAGAACATTTTAGTAGATGCCTTGGCTATTTTAGCTAGTACTTGCAATATGCATTTCCATCCAAATAGAAAATATGTTGTGGAAGTTAAACACATGCCAGCTATGCTTGATAACATCAAATACTGGCATGTTTTTGGCAACGCTGAACAAATCAAAAATATCTTGAAATTAGAATATGAATTCGAATGTACACGTGTATATTTAGATAATGATGTAGAAATACATAAGAGTGAAGTAGTTTTAAAAGAAGCTAACGATGATTCAGAACCTTTAGAAGTGTTGCAATTAAAGGATAATTTGTTCCCTAAGGGACTAGCACCTTTAGAAGATTTGCTTGATTTCAATGATGTAGCAAAGAAAACCAAAATTGAACTAGTAGGGGCGGAGGTAGAGGAATGAAACATAGGGACTAATGAGAGCCCTAAAATTGTTAAGTTATCAATATCCTTGCCTCCCAATGAAAAACAAAAGTACATAGAAATTTTAAAAGAATTTTATGATTTTTTTTCCTGGAGTTATGAGGACTTAAAATCCTATGACACCAACATCATTCAACATACTATTCCCCATAAATAAGATCAAAATCCCTTTAAACAAAATTTAAGAAGGGTGAACCCAGTTCTATTTCCCCTAATATAAAAGGAAGTTAAGAAGCTATACAATGCAAAAATTAGTATGCCTCTCAGATTTTTGAAGTGGGTTTCAAACCTAGTACCTACAAGGAAGAAAAAATAAAGCATCACTTAAGGACGACTATCCCTAGACTTCTGAAACTCGAATAAAGCATCACTTAAGGACAACTATCCCCTCCCAAAAATGGATCATATATTACAAAGGGTAGTTGAATCAAGTACGATATCTTTATTGGATGGATTTTAGGATATCCTCATTCACCCTGATGACCAACAAAAGACAAAATTTAATACACCATGGGGTACTTTTATGTATGTAAAGATTTGTTTTGTTCTGATGAATAATGGAGCCACCTTTCAAAGGGAAATGGATTTCTCCTTTGCTAATGAAATTGTTAGGTTCATTGTCATTTATCTGGATGATATCACTATATTTTCGAAGACCAAGGAAGAACACTTGTTGCATCTAAGAAGATTCTTTGAAAAATGTAGGAAATATGGCATATCACTAAACCCCAAGAAAACAATTTTTGGTTGAGAGGAGAGAAAACTTTTGGGCCACATCATTTCCAAGAAAGACATTAGAATTGATCCTAGCAAAGTTGAAGCTATTCTTGAAATTGACCCTCCCAGGAATAAGAAAGAAGTTTAGTCCTTCATTGGGAGAATAAATTTCCTCAGGAGATTTATTCCTAATTTAGCAGAAATCCTAAGATCCATCACAAACATGTTAAAAAAGGATACTGAGATAAAATGGAACTCTGAAACAATAAAAAAAAAAAAAAAAAAAACTTTTAGCAAATTAAAACTAGCCTTAACAACTGCTCCTGTATTGATTACTCCTGATTTCACCAAAGATTTTATCATATTTTCTTTTGCATCTGATCATACTATTGTAGTTGTTTTATTGCAAAAGAAAAAACAAGGACAAGAACAGCCAATATCTTTCTTTAGTAGGGCTTTAAGGGATTCTTCATTGAAATACAATACAATGTAGAAACAAGATTTTTCCTTAGTAAAAGCACTAAAGGACTTTAGAGTTTACATCTTACACTCCCATATAATTTCATTTGTTCCTAATGCTATTGTAAAAGATATTTCAACACAAACTAATCATGATGGAAAGAGGGGCATATGGATTGTTGTTATGTTAGAATATAATCTAGAAATTAAGCCTACCGAACTAATCAAAGGTCAGGGATTGGCAAAACTGATGGCAGAATCTAATTTCCAAGAACTAGATATAAATTTCATTGCCGAACTGGATGAACATGAAGAGCAGGTGACTCCATTGGTATCAGAAGCCTTGGCTACCTCTCCGAGGTATGAAGACATTGCCTTTGTGCTGTAAAATTTACAAACTCTTCCAGTTTTGAATAAAACTAAAGTTAGATTTCTTAAATCAAATGTTATGAGATTTTTCATTTTGGATAATAATGTGTATTGGAAAGATGCAAGAGGAATTTTACTTAACTGTGTGCTAAAAGATGAAGCATATAAACTTATGCAGGAATTCTATGAAGGAGATTATGGAGGACACTTGTATTGGAAGATAATAAAAACAAGATTTTGAGGGTTGGGTTCTACCGACCCACCTTTTTTGTAGTTGTCCATAGGAAAGTCACCACATCTCATATATGCCAAATATTTGAAGGAAAAAGAAAAGTGTTACCCCTACCCTTGAAGCCCATATCAGTTGAAACTCCTTTCCAGTAATGGGGTTTGGATTTCATTGGAGAAATACATCCCAGTTCCTCAGCCCAGCATACATGGATTCTTACAACCACTAGTTATTTAAAAAATGGATTGAAGTTATACCTACAAGACAAGCCACATATGCAATAATCATTAAATTCATGGAAGGTAACATTCTTACGAGATTTAGATGCCCAAATAATATTATTACTGATAATGCAGTTGCATTCAAATCAAAGAAGATGGTGGACTTTTGCAACAAGTACAAGATAAGATTGGGTCACTCTACTGCCTATTGACCACAGAGAAATGGGTTATCGAAGTCTTCAAATAAAAGTTTCGTTAATATCATTAAGAAGTTGTTGCAGGATAACAAAATGTCTTGGCATAATAAATTAATCAATGCTTTGTGGGAAGACATGATTAGTACCAAAACGTCTATTGGTATGTCTCCATTCCAATTAGTTTATGGGGTAGATGTTGTTTTCCCTCATCCCTAGGAATCCCTGTTCTCAAATTACTGCAGGAGTCACAAGCTGAGCCTAATGATTTACAAAAGAAGATAAACCAAACCATACAACTGTAGCAATGAAGAGAAGAATTTTAAAGTAAAACCCAAGTCATCCAAGAGAACCTGAAAAGGATTTATGATAGAAGAACTAAAGCTAATGATTTTCAATTAGAAGGCATTGTACTAAAGTGGAATTCAAGAAACGAGGATAAAGGTAAGCATGGTAAGTTTGGTAATATGTGGAATGGACCATATAAAATTGATGCTTACATAGGAAACAATGCATTTTTCCTGAAAGACATTTCTGGAGCACAATTGCCCGGTGGACCTGTAAATGGTAGAATGCTCAAACATTACTTCCCTCAAGGATAAATTACATTTCACTCAATAATTGTGAATACTATTCTATTTTTCTATTGTCAATGTGGGTGGATTACATCAGAAGCTAAAGCCTGAGGTGAAAGCCATAAGCTTTTGATGAGTTGTTGCCATATCTACAACAATAATGTTAGAGAATTGTATATTATAGAGCAATGGAACACATAAATGTTGCAGAAATATAAACACAAAAATAAAATAAAACAAGAGAGACACGGATATAAGTGGTTCACCCAGTTTGGGCTACGTCCATGGAGAAACAGCTAGTCCTTTTTATATTATCCAGCAAACTAAAGAGATACAACCTACAACAGATCCCCTATAATTCCCTCTTTGCTCTCAATCTCCTCTCTCTTCCTCACTCATAATACAGATATATATAGATGCAATACAATTCCCTCATATATAGCAAGGGGTTGCCTTCTAGGGCAAAAAACCCTAAATTAAACATAACTTCTACGATCAGATCTTCGCCTAATGAACAGCCCATATTGACTACGAAATTACAACATTTTACAAGGCAATTTTACATCTATTCTTAACTTCGGGGGCACTGCCCCCGATTCCCCCGCCAAGGGTGGGGCTTCCAAAGGTCGCAGCTGGCCCCCCTGGACCCTCCCTACATCGAATATTTTACCGGCGGTGTTGCCACCCCATTACAAACTAAGGTCCAATGCGGTGATACCTTTGAATACAGAAGATAATCAGGCTCCACACCCAACAAATAACATATCAATTAAGATGTAGAATAAATACTGGAGACAATGGACAAATGCTATTGATCTACTACATTCTTGACACCTCACAAGGATGATGTCATCCTTAGTTGGAGCCACTGTTAGGGTCCTATAATTCCTAGGATCAAATGATGATTTGTTATTATCTTTCAGTTGATAGAAATTATAAATAATATTGTATTCTACAAATGATTTACAATATATATATGTGTGTGTGTGTGTGTGTGTGTGTGTGTGTGTGTGTGTGTGTGTGTGGATATATATAAAGAAATGATGATGAAAAAGGGGGATAAAAAATGTACAGAAGAAAATAAAAATAGATTAAAAAAAGGAAAAAAAAAGAAGAATGGAAAAACCCCAAAAGATAAAAATATGTATGCAAGTGAGCAAGTTTAAATGCCAATAAAAAGAAACAAAATTGCATCAAATATACTTTAGGAATTTTTTTAAATAAAATGCGCAACTTGTTTAAATGCCACATAGAAATAGATTTCCTAAGTTTGATCATACTGTTTAATCATGGTTAAACTAAGTTAAATAAGGTTGGTTAGATAGTGAATAAATCAACCATCTAATTTAAGCTTGGTTGTAATTAATTAGGTAGATTAGAGAAATATTAACCAAAGTGTTTAAGCTTGGTTAAATTTGATAAATAAGCATTAGAATAGAAGTTTCACAACCTTAGAAAAAATAATAAAAAGGCTTGCAAATCAAAATGCACTTTTAGGGTTAATTAAATATGTTTTAGAATAATTAATCCTTCTTGTAATAAATTAATCGTGTCATTTATGTAGAAATTCTGCAAATTCTCTATAAATCTCGCTCTAAGACCATGTAGAAAATCTGCCTATAGGTTAACCCGATAATGCAATATAAATCAAAGCAGAATACTATAACCTACTTCTACTATCAAAGTTTGCTTTGCGGAAGCTTAAAGATCGAGATGAACACATATAACCAAAAGAAGATGAATCAATCACACAATACACATGAAAATATTTTGGGGAAAGCCTCAGCTAAAAACCCCACTATCTATATTATCATACAAGGTGGAAATACATAGAGATTATACAAAGCCTTATCTCTCACAGTTAGCCAGCTCTCAGTACAATCCTCACAAATGCTCACAGGAAATCCTGGCTTTTCACAAGCCTTCTCCTCTACCCTCCAAGCTCCTATTTCCTTGCGCAGTTCCTCTAGGATGATTCTCACCTCACTAAGTGGAACACTACTCTCACACACTATCAGAACTACACAATCCTCAAGGCATTGTTCCTTCTACATGCATGAGTTTTCTTTATAGGAAAACACATGCAACTGATAGTACATTGTCCTTATCTTTAATCTCAACTGGGTCTTTCTCAGAATAGACATGCATGAGTTTCTGATGAGGGAATCTTCAATTAACTGGAGTACACTAGTTGAGTGCATGCATGCATCAACTGACTGTTAACTCTCTATTAATTCCTCAAACAGTTTGGAACTAATTTAACTAGACTTAATTTAGTAAACTGAGTTAACTAATTACAACTCAAATATAATTCAATCTTATCTCCTTAATTTAAGGGATAACTCTTGCATGACTTCAGAAAGACTTCTAACTTGAATTTCTCCAACTAATTATGTCTTAATTAATTATTTCCAAGTAGTTGTTAAGACTAAATTCGATTTTAATTCACAATTTAACTCAAGGACAAATTAAATTGGAATCTCTGGATTCTATTTTTATCATTTCTTGTTGCTATTTTCAACACTCCCTCTCAACAAGAAAGGAATTCAATTCGATCCCGATCATGAACCTTTGGAATGTTATGCATGGAATAATTCTCTCTAGTGTTCTTGCTCCAACAACTCCAAAAAAAAAAAAAAAAAAACATCCAACCTAAATCAGTATGATGCATCTGTCATCAAAGTCTCTGACTGTTATTGCCTCTGTCAATTGAAAACTTTGTGCTTCTGTTGACTTTGCCTTTTTGCACTGTTGTCAATCTTTCTCTACACTCTTCATTATCTGATAGCTCTAGCCTCTCTCACTTTGATCTCTAACTGCATCAATCGCACTGATTCCTCCTACTACTATGTACTTTGGGCTCCTGTAGCAAGGTGCAATCCATGAGATAAAACCTCTCAATGGACCCTACCCAATTTCAGCCTTCTTGGGACTATCACTTCACATCGTCCCACCTCACACCTGGAGGTATGGTTGCATGTGATTCCTTTGCCCACTTGGATCGAAATTCCCCCTTAATAGAGGTATCTGCATGAGTGGATCTGTTCAATTGGTCTCCTCTTTGCTTCTCCACAATTGTCTGAGACTTCTTCCGGGACTGCATGTTGAGAGGTAATTTTCTCTCCCTCTCAACCACCAAGTCTCTAACATTTTCCTTGATCCTCAAGGCTTTTAATGCATCTTGAACCTCAAGAGCATACAGATTCTTAACTCGTGAACCGATCTATTTCACCTGTCTCGTGTTGATGTGTCTAAGGAAAACCTTTCCCTTACTAAAGACAACATCATAGCCTTTTTCCTCCAACATCATGACCAATACCAAGTTCTTCTTCAATCCAGGCACATACTTCACATATGTCAAGGTGATAGGAGCTCCATGCTCCCTTTGAAAAGCAACTGTGCTCACTCCTGAAGCACTATACCTTTCGTCGTCACCTATCTCTATGTGCATCTTGAGTTATTTCTCCTCCAAGGTATTGAATAACTTTTTATCACTGGTCATGTGGAATGAGGCTCCACTATCAAGATACCAAACACAACCCATCATCAATGACACCATGCATGCGATGAGGGTAAAGTCCATTTTGAACTGAGAGGCTAATGCCTCACCTTTCGATCCTTC
>APFE031558727.1:159490-186725 GCA_000404065.3 Pinus taeda
CAGAAAGACTTCTAACTTGAATTTCTCCAACTAATTAAGTCAAAATAACTTAATTAATTATTTCCAAGTAGTTTTTAAGACTAAATTTGATTTAATTAACAATTTAATTCAAGGACAAATTAAATTGGAATTTCTAGATTCTATTTTTATCATTTCTTGTTGCTATTTTCAACAATTTAAACACAAATAACAATTTGTAAATAAGATATTGGTGCTAAAGTTTTGATTTATGATAAAGTTGAAAGGGACAAAATTAATTTGTCGGCTTGTGGTATAATGGGTACATAATCCAACTGCCACGATCTACCCCACCTGGATCAATGACGGGGGATCGATTTTGAACCCCCCATTCCATTCTATCATTATCAACAAGGGGGGTTCAAAAATTAGATTCACTTTCCCTAGCCCCACGCTATGTGGTGAGTGCTCAACATTTTGCAACCCCCCACTCAAAAACTCTTACCACCTACCCTCCCCCCCGAAAACTGCTCCATCTCTTGCCAACGTCTATAAGCACCCTTCACCTCAGTGCCACCAGCCACGTCTCCACTCCCCCTCAACTCCTATCATGCCAGGCATCCTCCTCGCTCGAGCATACCATTTTCTTTCCCTTCTACCACAGGTATTTTCCTATTTGACACCTATCCTTTCCCGTTACACCCTATATGTTATACGATAACCGGTTTCTCCCGAATGTGCACAAAATCACAACAAACCCACTCCATAATGGTTTAGATGCAATGAGGATTGCTAGTTACCTATAAAAACCTCCTAGTTCTTCAGTGTGGCCCCCTTTCCACTTCCCGTTTACTTTAGAGAATAGGTACAGTGATTTAAAACCCCCATCTCCTCCACCAAATTTCTTTTTCACCCACTACAGATTCCAAATAGTTGTTTCCTAGTGAGGTACCTATTTTAGCAAGCGAATTATTCAACAAAAAACCAAATTTTCTTGGGTAAATACCACTAGCTCTTCACCTCTTTTCCTAATAATTTTTAAAAATGGCACCTAAGGGAAAGTCGAAACCAACCAGTGAAAACCCAATGATCCCTCGTTCCATTGACCTAGACAATATACCCCTGGTTGACCAAAAATATAAAATCACATAGACAAATTATGAGTTTGACTTGTTCGAATTACACAATTGGCTCAAGCAAACCTTTCTGGACCAGAGTAATGAAATCAACCTCTGGGAATCCCTCTTGCCACAATTCATGTTTCCCATACTCACCCTTTCCTAGATTTTGTTTTATGGTGTCAAGCCACATATATCCCTAGCCAAAGAGCCATTGTGTCCCAAAATGGATACATTCTATTTACTATAAACTCAGAGTCAATTAACCAGATGCTTCAATTCCCCCAAAATGATTTTTTGAGCCCTTTCTTTGTATATTCCCTCATGGAACTCTACCAAAAGCTAATCTTCCCTCGAAGAGCCAGAATATATCGAACTTACAAAGAAGAATCCACCATATCCAACATACATGTTTCCAAAGAAGACCAAACAAATTATCTCATTAGTATCTTGTCTCCTAGGGTATCAATCATATCAATGGGTAGATGAACCTATCCTAGGTTTTATGTCCATCTTTTCCACAAAAGAAAAACCATTTGTAATGTTTAGTTTCAGTCAATTCCTTGTAGACAACATCCATGATAAATTCTCAAGATTACAACAGAAGGAATGTTTAAACATGCATCAGTGCTAGTTTATATGTTTATGTTTTACTAGGCATAAAGATTACCAATTTCTTTGCGGAAACTAGATGAACAAGGTAATGTACAATTAGTCATCCAGTGGACCTCTTTGGTGTAGAAGAATTCAAATGATTTCAGTTTCAGTGACTTCATAGACCAGTCCATTTATACAATTGCGAGCCTTCTTAACAGTAATGTGGAACATATAATAAGTTCTGAGGTACAAAGAACCTTAAACCTTAGTGAACAAGATAAAATAGGAGACTGCCACTTGTACTAGAACTACACAGAAAATAGACTTTATGGCTGTGAGATGCCACCATACAAATTGCCAAAATATGTTCCTATGAGAATTTTATCATTGGAATATATAAGGCAAATGATCAATATGGATGATATACACTTTGTTTCAACTAAAAAGAAGGCACAATTCAAGATCAAGACACAGGTGGGGCCATTCATATGCAATAGCAGAGCAACAGGTAATGAGGCAGATACACTTCTAAAACAAATGAACTTCCAATTAAGCTTTACTTGGTCATATGACCTCTTTAGCATCATTTACAGTTTAAGAGTGGAGCAAAAGACCACTCCTTACACCCACAATCCTTGGCCATAAATTGAAAAATTCATGAACCAGGATCAGTGGGACGAGAACAATCTACAAGAAGCTAAAGAACAGGTTTTGTCTACAACCACTTCACAAACTCCAGGACCTCAGGAGAAACATGACAAAATGTAAATAGAAGAAGATTCTCCTACAGTAACATAAATCGGAGCCAAGGAATTCCAAATATATAAAAAGAAACAGAAAACTAATACAAAACCAATTTTCATGCAGGATGATGAAGAACAGGCTACTATAGTTTTGACAGGTTCACATGTTACTACGAGACCATAAAACATTTTTGCAGGTACAATACAAGAAGATATTTTTGTAGGCTCTCCATCTTCCTTAGCCTCACAAGATCCTCCGGGTTCAACACATACAATAGAGTTGGCTCAAGGCCAAACAATGCCAAATATTTTTGCTAAGTGCAAAGAAATCAAGTGGAAAAATGAGATGCTAAAGGCCAGCACATATACTCAATTCTAGAAACAAACTGCTTCTTCCCAACACATGCTTCTTTCAGCCTTTGATACTGAAAAGGGAAGAATGAAAATGGATTTTCTACTGGCATAGGTTCCATTCCCAAAATCACCAACAGATTACAAGAAGATAATTTTCTCCTTTGACACTAATCAAATCCATCTTATTGATCAGATGGAGATGCGCAAATAGACTGGAGAGATGTTATGCTCCACATTGACTAACACTACCATGAAAACTTTAGAACTGCAGACCTCCATCAACAACATACAGTCACAGTTGAAGCTTGAGAAGATCTCATCTTTGGCAAAAGATACTAGAATTAAATCACTAGAGAAATTAGTCATTAAGGTAGGTTATGACCCTAGTGATGTAAAGGCAGTAGAGGATATTGTGAGAAAAAAAAATGTAGATATAGAAGCTCTAAATAAACAACTCAAGTTGTCAACTATAGAGGATCCACAGACCAAGGAAATGGTAGAACTGGAAAAGAAAAAGGAAGACATGTTCGGGATAATAATTGTACAGAATGTCCAGATCAGAGAAATGGAGGTGGAAGTAGAAAATTTGCTCAAGGAGAAAGAACATTCCTGACAGTTGGCTATAGTTCCACTGACTGCAGTGCCTATTTTAGTCGCAGGAACATCAGAGGCTTCTACATCGATAACATCTCCAACACAAACCACATATTCTTCCAATGAATTGATTAAAGTCGTGCAGGATATGTCCCATAAGGGGAAAAAAATTAAGAAGTTAAAAGATCAGCTAAAGAATTTACAGGAACAAAAATTGAAGATAGACAACTCGTATGTAGCAGAATTATAAAGATCTAACAGGATTACTCAAAGATTATAGCTTTTAGAGAGTTATTTGGTAATGGCTCAAACTTTAGCACAAGCCAAAGAAAACATATGGGTGGATATCAATTTCCATAACAAAGATTTGGCCATCAATTCAGATCATCTTTGAACAAGAAGAATTGATGCAGAGATCAAAAGCAGTGATAGAGGAGGTAAGAGAAATGTTGGGAGAGAAATTGAGTGAAGCAACAACCTTAATTAAATTTTTGAATTCTTAAACTAAGGAAGAACTGGAGGAGCTTCAGATTGCAGACAGAACAAAAACCATTTCGGAGATAGAGAAAGTTATACAGAAGAGGAATCTTATGATAAAACTATAAAATAAGTGTCAAACTCTAGAAACTGATGTTCATAGGTTTCATACTAGGTTCAATTTATTGAATCAGAGAGGGCTACCAGGGTTGGTAGCAATGAAAGAAATATTGATCAGTTTGAGTGACTACAACCACAAACTTTTTACTATTGCCCAAGATAAGTCTAAGTTTGCAGGGGTAAAAGGAAGCATTACAGGAAAAGCTTTCCTAGAGGCTTTAGATTTTGATTTGATCATTAAACATGATATCAAACACATTTTCATGAACAAGCCTACATTTGATAAATATACTAAAGTTGATGAAACATATAGAAAGCTAATAAAACTGTATATCCCTAGTGAAGATCAATGGGATCAATCCAAATTAGTAAAGGAATTGAAATGTAATGTTGTAACAACAATCTTCGACAGACCATCCAAACCTAAAATAACCCAACCATTAACCATTCAACTACCTAACCCATAAGAACCAAATCCCTTAGCTCTCTACCCTTAATCCCTTAAACCCTTAACCCCAATCCCTTAACCCTTAATCCATATACCCCAAATTCCTTAATCCTGTAATACTCAAAACCCCTATCCAGTTAATCCCTAACACCTCAATAAATTAACTATCTAGGAACATCCATTGCTAAATATGAGGCTAAAATGGGTTCTAACCAAGGAGGTAATTTAGATGGAAAAAAGGGAACTAAACCCGTCACTAGCACTGGTGATGTTTCTAGGGAAATTAATGACATTATTTATGACGATATTTTCTAGAATTATTTCCAGCTCTACTTCCGACGCTATTATTTCCTAATTGAGTGCCTAAATGTTTTTTTGCAGTGAAAGAAACAACAAAAAATAATGCCATGCTAATAAATAACGTTGTTTTTTTCAAAAAAATGGAGAAAAATACACTAAAATAGTCCTTGGAATAAAAAAGGGAGCAAATAACTGAGATTTGCGATAGTGAAATGGTATCATTCACTGAGGAGAAAAAACAATTAAAGTTTTTGAAGGTATCCTGTAATCTAAATCATTCAACATGTTGTCTTCAATTGAAAGAATTCAAGGAAGCTCAAGCCTACAGAAAGTAGGGTCTTGCAATGAGAATGGAAACATAATAAATGGTATCCAAATTGGAAAAGTAAGTTTTGACTAGGGTAACAATGCTACTAATTGTTGTCAAAGTTCAACACTGAAGGAAAATGTGTAATCTGATGAAGTTGAACCTAGGAAGTGTTGATGAAGTATGGAGTAAGTCAACCAAAAGAGGAAAGTCATATAGATGTAGTTTCTTAGTTTCACATGAAAGATTGAATACACTTGTACAACAATGTCTTGACTATTGCATGTGCTGAAAAAATTGTAAAGGTTTGTAATAGTATTACTGAAGAATGTGAGCCAAAACGCATCCTCATGAACATATTTAAGTGACAACATGGAGTCGTGGACAAGTAATTAAAATGTTCGCCCTATTGTTCAAGATTGTAATAAGGTGCCAACCTTAGTTTGGTTGAAATGGGTCAAAGAAGCATCACAATTAGTGAAGGTTATGGAGGGTTTTAGGGATAATGGAAGAGGTTCTCAAAATTTTCCATTGAACATAGAGTTGTGTCTGTCTTCTATTTGAATCATGGATGATAGGTATTTTTTCCTTCTTCAATTTTCCATTTGAACGATTAAATATTTAATACCATAATAATTTTGAAAATATGAAGGGCCAGTTCTATTTCTACCATATTGTAAAAAGAATTTGTACACAAACGGTAAAGTTGCACAAATTACACTTTAATAATTGGTAGAGAGTATATTTTTCAAAAATTATAATTAAATAACAAATGGTGAGAAAGGTGGCATTGTTTCCCTATTTTAAAGGTATTTTCGGGAAAACTAGTGTCGCTATTTGATATGCTAGTCCCACTAAGATGGGTAGCTATCTTAGAAACAAACAATTCAAAGTAACTTCTGTTTTCATTTATGGATGATAGACAAGAGAGAAGTAGAGAGCACCAACCTCAATCCTTCACTTGGCTCCTTGCTTATTTCCTCTCTCCTTTGATAGAGATCGCCACTCCTTTCTCACTTGTCCCACTTGAAAGAACACCTGTAGAGGCAAAGCAGCAAAATACCATCAAAGCATAGAGATCTATAATACCATAAGCAATGCAGAATCAAAAGTACATTAACCATATAATTGCATTCACAAATACAAGATTTACAAATACACAAGTATATGGAGGAAAACTCAAATAACTTTATTGATAGTAGAAGTAGAAGAGAGGATTACAACCCAGCTGTCTGATCTAGCATCATCCTCCCAGCATGAAAGCCCTCTTCACCTCATGAAAAGCAAGATCACCCAACAATGCAATGTCTCAAAGATAAACCAACAACACTTCCTTACAAATTACAAAATTCCAGCCTCTAGGTCTCTGGGATGAGGGATATATTTATAGATATTTGCAGAGGGTTGATTCAGCTTCTAGGTTTTTGATTAGTGTCATTTCACTGATAGTTCTTGGTTCCACTTGGAGATTTCATGATCTCTTACTCATCCCTGGGTGAATTCAGAGAGGCAAGTGTCATATGAGCAGTTTCTAGAAGATTCTCTGAGTTTCAACCTAGCAAACTACCTTTGCCATTTATCTACTCTCACTCATCAAACCCTATAGAAGGACTTTTCAATATGCATCGCACCCCCTATGTGTAACAAGTGAGATGCATCACACCTTGACCAAGGAGCAACCTGTATGGTCCAGTTTTGACCAGTTCTTAGTGGTTTTTCAGGGAGAACTTATGGGAAATGACATAATCAGTTGACTTTGATCCTTTAGGGTTTGAAACAACACTTTTAGGGGTTTAAGAGCCCTTGGTTTATCAACATATGTGATTGGGGTTGCACTGCCCAAATATGTCTATAACAGTTGCCCTCTAAAGCATGAGGTTGTAAATCTTCTGATGTCGGGTGAAATGCTTTATCATGAGGATCCGAGGTTTTTTGAACTAAAAGGTGACCTGTATAAAATACAATACAATACATTATCTTCATATTATTTTCATGATCTAGCTTAGGCGAGCATTTCCATGCTCAGCTTTATAAATCCATTTTCATATACATAGGACAGACAACCGTTTGTGTGGCAGACTGATGATTCTTGTAGAGCCATCATCCCTTAGCTTGGATGATCATCTGTGCAGCTATGGAGTACATTTGATGTCTTTATTTTCCTGAATATATCGCAGCCCGTATGGATGAAACTAGATCTGGGGTCTTCAAACTCGTTCAATCTCCGCCCGATGTACAAGTCGATCCATGTGAAAAGATTTTCTGAAGTCGAACATGGAAAGACATCACCTGATTACCAGCCAATTATGTAAGCTATTAACAGGCGTGGGAGGAATCACCGATAATGATAATGACCCTCAAGGTACTGCAGCAAAATTCACATGGTGTGAATATAGGATTTGATGTTGAACACCACGCAAAATCTTTCGGTCAAAGGCCATTGATGTAAACCTGTTGCTGGAAGTGAGAAACTTGCCATTGAGGCATGCAAGCTTCAAAGTACTAAAAGGGTTTTTCCTAAGTCAACTTCTTGGATAATGAGCTGATGTCGACAGGAAGTGACCTGTCATAGGAGGACCTTAATGAATCCCACATCTACGACACAAAACGAAGCAAATGGTTTTCTAGAGGTGAAAACGATATGATGATACAAGGTTCAGGGGTGGCGGTCATGAAAAATGGAGAGTGAAGGTATTGTAGTGGATGAGGCGTTTAGCTGGGCTGGTGAATTCTCTAAACGAATTCTCTTGAACATATCGGTGACACTGTGATGGATTGGTAGCGTTAACCCCATGGACGATACAGAGGACCAATGGTGATGGTGAACGGAATAACCCAACCCGACTCAATCATGGTGATGGAGTGAAAGTGTCATGTTCAAGAGCGACCTGCTACCAATGAAGTTCTTCAAGATTTATTCCCTTTTTCCTAGTCATTGTTGACCAGTACCTCTTTATTTTTGTCAAGCTTGAGGAGGATAACATATGTTTGTTCTATAATTTGCCCTTCGAGCAAACATGTCGCTATGTTTTAGCGAGCCTAGCGACAGTGAAACTCGCTCTTGTCCGGATGGACAATTTGTCGCTATTGTTTTAATGAGTTTAATGACAAAGATAACTTGGTCCTTTTCATGTTTAGAGAGTTTGAAAAGAGACAGAAAGGAAACTCAAGTAGTCCTTTTTTGTGGCATAATCCCTTAAGTCTGAAAAAGTATAAAATAATACGAAAGGGATGACTTTTCGATAGTTTTAACGAGCTGAACAAGACAAGCGCTCAATCTTTTTGTGTAATGATCCCTCAGGTCCAAAAATATTAAAATATAGAGGAGGGATGGTGCTTCCCTTTACTTTAATGAGTTGGAAAGGCCAATATCTTGGCAATCTTTTCATATTTTACGAGTCTAAAAAGAGCTTAAAAGAGACTCATTTTTGAGGAACGAGTGATATCTCCGGGTAGCAACTGGTTCCAGGTAAGTTTGGAACTTCTCAAACACAGTAGTGTAATGAGGGTGGCTAATAGAATCACTCATCGCAGTTGTTCCTCAAAATGGTAAACAATCAAGTGGAGGCGTATGATCAGCTAAAAGAGTGGAGGTGATGGTAAGAACACAACCAAGGCTCAAAACGCTGATAGAATTGCGATCACAAAGGTTATTTACCGAGGGTGGATTCATTTTTTAATGAGCTTGAATCTTTAGAAACTATGCTCAGTGGCGGGTTTATTTTTTAACGAGCCTGAACCTTGTGCCAACATGTGCTCATGGCGGGTTTATTTTTTAACGAGCTTGAACCCTATGGTAACACTGCTCGCGCCAATCGTCTTTAAAGGTGTCTCTTATTAGTAGGTTCATTTTTTAATGAGCTTGCCCCATGTGAAACTTTGCTCATTGCCTTTTGTATGCACGCTAGAAACGACCAACTATAGAACTAACTACACTAGGGGTTAATGAACTACTGAGGTTAGGTAGGATAGTTTAGAAAAAATGTATCCTTTGCTTCACCAGGGCCACCGACAAAGGTGAATGGTGGATCAGACCAATCACCTAACCTAAGCAGTTGAAGTTAGTAAAATACTACGAGGTTAGAGTTATGCTGGTTGCTTTTCACTTGCATAAAAAAAAAAGGTTTGCATGCCCCCAGGTGTTGAGAAAACTAGAATTTCCAGTTCTCTTATGGAAGTTCCTGCATTTAAGAAGGATCATTTCGTCTGTGGAGTAGACAAAACACTTCCTCAGCTCTGTCCATTGAAATAGACAAAGGTGAATGGTGTGACCTTCCAATCACATAATGTGTGAGGAGATCCTGTTTCAGACTGATCCCATATCCTACACGGAAATGGTGTTTCAGACTAGTCATATAACCTACGAGGAAATCTGCTTTTTCATCCGGGTTCACCTACCGAAGCAGACTAGGGTGCATGCCCCCTAAGCTTCATTACATTCATTGAATCACTCACAGTAATTAGGTGGATGAACTAGAGGTTGAAGAGACATTCATTGTGCAAAGAGACCATTTAGGGATAGCATTTGACTTGTCGCTGTGTTTGACCCGGGAAATGAAAGCTGATCGACAAGCTGTACCATTCTACCTTCATATGGGAAACACATCACCCGAATGAGTGAGGAAACAATAGCTCCCATGCTGTAAATGTAGTCGTGCCCAAGGAGTAGGTTGTAATCTAGTGGCCCTTGGACTATCATCACGTTCAAGTGAACAGTTTTCCTTCTCAAAGTTATAGGCAAATTTGGAAGGATCCCTAACAGTCGACTGGTTCCTTTATTGAAGTCTGACAAATTTCGATTCTCAGGCAGAACTGATGGCGAACCAAGCGTTTTCCAAGCAGTTGAGGAAAGGATACTCACAGAAACCCCTTCATCTATGATAGTGCCAGACATGATCATTCTGTAAACTTGTACTATGATTCTGATGGTACATTAGATGGAAGGTGGGGTCCCACTAGTAGATTCCAATCAAAGGAAACGACTAGATTGCTTGGAGGAGGGACCAAATAAACAGCTAGATGAATCTCTTGAAATGGGGAACTTCTTTCCTGTGGTAAAGGAATGGGTAGATTTCCCCCATGTTCATCAAAATTTGTGTTAACAAAAAGAATTTGAATGATGTCGTTCTCATTCTCTTTGGAGACTGTATCATTTGAAGGTGGACCCTCTGAAGGAAAGACTGGGTCGACTGTCGTATCGACCTATTGACTTTGGTCTGGTGTGGACTCAGAGGGTTTATCTTCAATGATAGGCATTTCAACCGACAACAAAGGTATGTTAGTTGGATTTTCAACTAGCGATGGACTTGGCAAGAGTTTCTTGTATCCAGGTGGAAGTCACTGCGGTGAAGCAGGATGGTTATCCAAGACACTTTTAGCTTCGTCCAGAAAAGGACAACGGTGGAGGGCATGATCGCCTTCACACAACCTACAAGGAAATCTAGATCTTCCTTTTTGTCCATTGACTTCACTTTCACTAGTTGATGGTGTAGTCTCAACATGATTGACAGAGGTTGATGACACCAGATGGTGCAAGGGGGGAGACTAGTCTCTCAAGATCCACGGAATGTAAGGAAAATCTCGATGATAGTGGTTTCCTTTGCAAATTATGCATGGAGTTTTGGGTTTAGAATGTGCGGTGTGTGGATTTTCGCCGGAAGATGCATGGTTGCCCCCTTGCTGGACCAGTTTCTTCTTCTTCTTCTCCTTCCCTTTATTCTTCTTCTCAGTTACTTGGTTTTTAGTATCACTAGCTCCACCAAGCGAAGAGGAAGAAGGAGAGGGAGAAACAAACGAAGTAGAAGGTGAGGGAGCAACTCCAGTATCATCTGGTTGCTAATTCGATTGCTGGGGAATTACAATGTTTTGAACGACAAAGGTTGAGAATAGCCATACCGGCAGACCAATTGTGATTCATGGAAGGGACAATGTAGCCATGTATGGAGCACCAATGTCTCCCCAAGAAGAGAAAGGACTAGGATTCACCCCAAGGGGAAATCCTTGATTGGTGGACTCCATTATCTCAACCTAAGATCAACGAGGGAACAATGAAGTTATTCCGAATTAAATAAATTTTATGACACTTTGACACAACTTGCTTTTTCAATTTTTAAGATTCAAGAAAAAGCTAAAGGTGAATCTAGTCACCTTCGATTTTTAATGAGCTTGAAGTGAAAAGTGCTCAAATGGACCTTTTCTTTTAAGGAGTCGAAAAGGAACAAAAGTGACTACTCTGGAAATATAGATAAAGGTATTACCAAACCAATCGCAAAAATACAATATACACCTTGGTGGTAAATTAAAGATAAATTACCAAGGACTTTACGTACGGGAGTCAATCTTCCCGAATGTTGTGTTCAGTGCATTGTGATCGATAGGGTGGCAGACACGGCTTCCTAAGGATAAAGGATATCAGGCTATTGTGGTCTCCCAATATATACTCGACAGTACGGGGAGCACAAGTCCATACTGGCACTTATCGTATCAAAGAGGAGGAATCACCCAACCTATGATGAAAACGATAGTTACCAGGCTTTACAACACCGGAATACGTCTCTAGCCTAGACTTCTAGATGTTGTGCGTTAGGTTCCAAAGCATTTTTATGTTCATTGAGGTCTATTTTATAGTTGATCTTTCTTAAAAAGTTTGCCTTTCAAGGTTCACCGCGTGATGTAGATGTAAAATTCCTAAATATGCAATCTAAAATGATAAACAATCATTTATTTTTCTTTTACCAATGAAAATCCTAGCTACTAAGGAAAGAAGAGTATGATTCTTTCAACAAAGAGCAGAGAGCACACACTAAATGCACTTTTCCTAAATCAATTTCCGCATGCAGTCTAAATGCAAATGAACATGCATGTATTTTTTTTTTTCTGTTTCCTTAATGTGAGAATGCCAAAAAGAAAACTAAGTACATATCTGAATTACTTTTCTTCAAAGCGACACTTTTGCAATTTCTTTTCAAAAACGAAAGGAAGACTAAGACGACACTTTCAATTTCGAATGGGAGATTGCTCTCAACACTTCAAATATTGATAATTCAAATCAAATACAATGGAAAAAGTACAATCAACTATCTAGAAGAGGAAGACTTTACAACACTCTTCTTTTCAACTCATAATGACAGTTGCGACACTTTTGCATCAAAAGACAACAGTTCGATTAAGCTACTATTTGCAAAGGAGGATTGTAAATGATGAAAAATACATAAAAAGAAATTCACAATTCCTTGTCAGTGGAGGCTGAATAATGTAAAGGAAGAAGGTTTCAACAATGATATACTGATCATAGGCTGCAAAACTATTGAATAGAGCTGAAAACAATGAAGGAAAAACCAAATTCCAGAGAGTGAAACAATCTCATTAAATCATCGCACCTGTCCTTAAGGGAAACAGGGATGCATCTCACCTACAACACAGGGGAGCTGTGATGCATCCAGACTTCCAATGAGAGACAGTGCGATGGACCAGGGAATGAAACTGAGCTTAGTTTTCATTCAATATTTGCAGCTAAGTTAAGTTATTTCAACTAAGCTATGATAGACAGTAAACACAAAGTATATGGTATGATCTTATGAAGTTATTGAGCTACCACTAGGGCACTTAGGATGTTTGCAAGTCAAATGTTCAGTTTATAAACCAACCCGGAGATTGACTGAAGTAATGTTGATCTACTTTGCACTTGCATAGCAAGTGCAGTTCGAAGGCTAGCTGGCTTAACTTCAGGCTCCGTCTGTAGTTTATAAAGCAAACAATAGCAACAAACAAACAAACTATTCGCTCCCTAGCGAAGTCGCCATTTTATTTCTGGGAAAACTAGTGTCGCTATTTGAGCTGCTAGTCCCACTAAGACGGGTAGCTATCTTAGAAACAAACAATTCAAAGTAATTTGTGTTTTCCTTTATGGATGATAGATAAGAGAGAAGCAGAGAGCACCAACCTCAATCCTTCGCTTGGCTCCTTGCTTGTTTCCTCTCTCCTTTGATAGAGCTCGCCACTCCTTTCTCACTTGTCCCGCTTGAAAGAACACCTGTAGAGGAAAAGCAACAAAATACCATCAAATCATAGAGATATATAATACCATAAGCAATGAAGAATCAGAAGTACATTAACCATACAATTTCATTCACAAATACAAGATTTACAAACACACAAGTATATGGAGGAAAACTCAAATAACTTTATTGATAGTAGAAGTAGAAGTGAGGATTACAACCCAGCTGTCTGATCCAGCATCATCCTCCCAGCATGAAAGCCCCCTTCACCTCATGAAAATCAAGATCACCCAACAATGCAATGTCTCAAAGAGAAACCAACAACACTTCCTTACAAATTACAAAATTCCAGCCTCTGGATCTCTGGGATGAGGGATCTATTTATAGATATTTGCAGAGGGGTGAGTCAGCTTCTGGGTTTTTTATTAGTGTCATTTCAATGATAGTTCTTGGTTCCACTTGGATATTTCATGATCTCTTACTCATCCCTGGGCGAATTCAGAGAGGCAAGTGTCATATGAGCAGTTTCTATAATATTCTCTGAGTTTCCACCTAGCAAACTTCCTCTGCCATTTGTCTACTCTCACTCATCGCACCCTATAGAAGGACTTTTCAGTATGCATCGCACCCCCTATGTGTAACAGGTGAGATGCATCGCACCTTGACCAACGGAGCAGTCTGTATGGTTCCAGTTTTTGGACCAGTTCTTAAGTGGTTTTTTAGGGAAGAACTTCGAGGAATGATGTAATCAGTTGACCTTGATCCTTTAGGGTTTGAAACAACACTTTTAGGGGTTTAAGAGCCCTTGGTTTATCGACATATGTGATTGGGGTTGTAGTGCCCAAATATGTCTATAACAAAAGGGGAAGTTGACAATTTTTTTAGGACAACTTCAACAATTTTTGTTTTAAAGGGGAGGAGGATCAACATTAGCCAGATTTTAAGGTAGAGGATTTTCTATTCTTTCTATTCCTAGAAACAAATCATAGATTATATTCAATTTTATTTTATTGTTTAGATTTTGATTCCTAAAGACTAGGTGATATTTTAGGGATTATATTTTTCTATAAATATTAGTATTTTCAATGTAACAAGGGTTGGATTTTGGGCCAATGAGACTTATTTTAATAAAATAGCTTCACATTTTCACAATTTAATTAAATACTTATGATTTAAATGTATTACAACGTTGTTTCATATGTAAGTGGTTTCATTTGTTTACATATCCTTTTCCTTCGTACATTTTGGAGTTGTATAGATCCTAAGGAGAGGCTAGGTTGAGCATCCTCCTCACATAGTTCCCTAGGTAGAACTATATTATTTACCGAGTAAGCTAAATAAACTATATGTTTATATTAGTTTCTCAACATTTAAAGATTTTTTCTTTCTATATAATTGAAATCTGTGCTATTAATAAGTTGTTGAAAGCCTTTCATTACACTTTCTAGCCTTATTAAGGATTATCAATATTCAATATGAGTATTTATGCTACCTGATATCTCTCTAAATCTTCCATTAACATATTATAAGTTGTTGCTATACTATGGTTGGATATTAGCACTTTGATTAGGCTGTAGAAAGGGAGGTTTAATCATTTCAAGTAAGGATATGGAACCCCAAGCAACCACCTTTCAAAACCCATAAATGTAGCCACAATGCTCAAAAGGTTGCTGTTCATTTCCATGAATAGTCAATTAGCCTCGTAACATACGAGGGAGCCCCCTCTGGTTCAACGGCCAACTTGAGCCTAAAGTAGGTTGATTTGATTTCTTGGCACAATTTCCAGCCAAAAACTCTCTTTGAGAAATAGATGCAACACTTCCTTCCATTGAAGTATCAAAATATGTAGAGTGCATTTTCTACTGTTTTGTGTTTTTTCATTGTGAAACATTGCCATTATGTTAAGTGTGACATTTGCAAGCCTCCTTTGGACTTGGATATAAAAAAAATTGAATCTAGGGTTCCTCTCTAAACGTAAGTAAGAAATCTTCATTACAGTGGTACATTACAATTATTTAATATTTATCACCAAAACTGTGCTCAAAGCTGATAATGTCGAGTTGGTGCAACTTAAGTTTATAGATAAGAAAATTTATGTTCAGATCATATGGCATTCATTGTACTTATTTCAATTTTTTGCACTTTACAACTTAACCCTCTCCCTTGCTTTTTCTTCTTTGTCTTGTCTATCTATATATCTCTTTCATGTAAAGTGAAGTTAATGCATACAGAGTACATGAAAAGCTCCAAGTTAATGTGGTTTTCTCTCCAACTTTCTAGTATGTGTTCCACTATATTTTGATCAACAATAAATATAGAACAATTTTCTTAAAGAAATCAAACCACTCTAGAGGTGCACACAATCACCTCAAAGTAACATTGCTCCCCTAGTTTTGTTAATTTTTTGTCATCTCGAGAACTTTAATTTTAATGTACCACCCAAGTGTGTAATTTTTAAGGAATATTGAATGATTTAACACATTAGTTGAAAGTTTCATAAATAGTTTATGTATACACAAAGTTGAAGGTTTCGTAAGTAGTTTATGTATACACAAAGAGAGAAACAAGCAAGCATCCTTCAATAGGCAAATATTAACACATTTGTAAAAGCTCCTTTAATTCCTTTTAGTATAACATTTAGTTTTAATGGAAATATAACACCAGAAATCATCAACGTATATGAAAAGCTCACATATCGTTGGCTCAATGGACACATATCTTCCTCTTCTACTCACATCATGCATTTAGCGCAGAATTAATAATGACGCAGTGTCATTGAATTTGCATAATTGCTTTTTTCAAATATGCATTTAGCGCAGAATTAATAATGACGCAGTGAATTTGCATAATTGCTTTTTTCAAATGTTTTTTAGATAGTAAACGGAAATTGCATATGGTTATATCTTATTAGTCCCTGCCATCTGGCAATGGCCAGGGACTATAGCAATCGAAAATTGTGAGATAGCATTAGTTCTAACTGGTCATTTTCATGCATAACCTAACTTTACCCGAACTCTTTAAGGATCACTGTGTAGTTTTATAAGGTTGTCTCTTTAATCATCTTATTTGGCCTCATATTGAGGCCAAATTCAAATAAATTACGATATATTTTTTAGATTGCGCAACAATTCTATAACATAACGCTTCCGTGTTTTAATGTTAGCATTAATTTTCTAGCGTTTAATGTTAGAGATTCATATTGTTCTTTCAGTGATCTTAGACATATATCTGAAAGCAAAACAAGTAGACATATATCTGAAAGCAAAACAAGTGGCAAGTGGCATGTCGATGCATGAAAACAAAACACGTGGCATGTCGATGCTTGAAAAACAAAACAAGTGGCATGGAATGAAATAGCCTACATTGTTAAGAGTCTGTTGTTCCTCTTTTGCCGAGTTAGGTTTTTACGGGAGTCGTAGTTCAGGATCTGCTGGTGGTGGTTATGCACAAGAAACATATTTGACAATGAAATCCTGCGTGCAACGACAGAGAAGCCACTACTCAACAATGGCAAATAACTTTGGAATAATGGCAGCTAAGATGAAGAATTTGGATTGGGTGCCTACCTGACCTATGGATCCCCTAGAACTGTGTGAGCATCTCCTGGATGCTCTGGTCTTCATAGAGTAGAGTTCGAGGCATTGTAGAGAAGGCGGTAAGAAGGAAGCATGATTTCTTCTTCAGAAGGTAAGCTCTATCAATTCTTGTTTTCCTGATATACATGTCTCTGGCATGTTTATGGAATAAAACTCTTTGCAATCTAAAATCGAATTTGCATTGCAGATTATACAATTTTAACAAGTGAATACTGTAAGAATCGACCTGACTCGCTATTAATTAGTAAGGAGAAATGCAGGTCGAGAGAAATCGAATTGGAGTTGTTTTTACATATATAAGGCTCATTTCAAAGACTCTATTCGTACGGTTCAATGCCGGAGAGAGATAAACGATCTGGTGAGGAAGCTTATAGCTCGAAGATCATACCAAGTCGCCAGTTGCTAATACTCTTATGAAGTGCTCCACCGTTTGGCTGTAATTTTGTGGGATGTTGGAGCAATTGAGGCCACCAGTGTGTCTACTGACCAACAGCAATTTCAATTTATATTATCTATAAAATACTTTTCTGTACTAAATAAATTTCAAGAAAAACAATTTCAATTTGTTGAAAGTCATACCATGAATTTGGAGGACCCGCGTAGCAAGCAATATCACTTCCAAAACTCAAAAGAACATACATGAGGCATGAAATTGTCCGCTTCTATGAATTTGAGAAGCGCCGGTTGCTAATACTCTGATGAAGCGCTCCACCGTTTGGCTGTAATTTTGTGGGCTGTTGGAGCAATTGAGGCCACCAGCGCGTCTACTGACCAGCAGCAATTTCAATTTATATTATCTATAAAATACCTCTCTGTACTAAATAAATTTCAAGAAAAACAATTTCAATTTGTTGACAGTCATACCATGAATTTGGAGGACCCGCGTAGCAAGAAATATAGCTTCCAAAACTCAAAAGAACATACATGAGGCATGAAGTTGTCCGCTTCTATGAATTTGAGAAGCCGGTCCCCTCCATATTTGTTCACTGAGATTGATAAGATGCCTGATGTAAAAATCCAGTACATAGAATGAAAGTGTTTTAGAATTCATTGATAGAATGCCTACTTATCTCAAACTAATTAGGATTAGTTACTTCTCATATCGACTTGTAAATTAAGGAGAAAGAAGAAACAACACTATACTCGCATTCTGAGAGAATCCTCCCTTTCTGAAGCACTGGCTACTCGCGTTCTGAGAGAACCCTTCCCTTCTGATGCAATAAAGTCCAGATGCATTGAATTTTGCTTGCCTGCGTGCATTCGTAATCAGAAAGACATTACATTGAAGTTAGAGGGCAGATCACTGGGAAAAAATATGTAATTTATATGTGTTATATACTATTTAACAATTAAATAATTGACGCAAGAACTCGTCTTATCGTCTGCATCTCCTAGTAGTTGACAAATCTAAGCTCAGAAGCATATACCATTTGGTATGCATGCAGGTTGTCATTCAGCGTGAGAGATACGTGGCTGTGTTTTTGTGACGTGGCGTCTTTGGCCTTGCGTGCTTCCTTTTGAGCTATAGTGCTTGGCCTTTTCCATTTTTGAGTGAAGCGCGAGAATAGTAAGCCTACCTGGCAGAGCAAAACGATTTGGAAGCATAAAGAGGGTGATGCTGAGTCAGCGAGCCGATTGTCTTTTTTCGGTCAAAAATAATTGTTGAAACAGTGTTGCATAGAATTCGGATTCATTGGTGCATGCGAACTTGGGGTTTCTCCAAAACATTCTTCAAATTTGGCGGGCGCCTTTAAACATGTGGTTTCATTACTAAATAAAATAGGGAATCAATGGATACAACGCGGAGCGGTCGGACGGTAGCAACTGTTTGAACGTGGAGTTTGGCATGCAGGCATTCCATCCTTGGATTTCTGCATTTGATTTATTGGACTCCAGAAGTCTCTGGCACGTCAGGTTGCTCTCTAGAAACCGCTATCAATATTTCTGCAACTATTTATTTATTAATACACAAGTACTCTCTTTCCTTACGATTTGGGACAGCAGTATTCTTTCTCACTCCTCTGATTCCAATTAAAGTGGCTATGACTCCACGGCCAAGCCCTCTTGCGATGTCCATGAAATTACAGTAATCACATGAATGACATCTTGTATGCAAACAATCTGAACACAAGGAGAAGGAAATCATTGCATCTAAGATCGAAGAGAGCGAGGGAAGTAAAATACCAGAGGATCGAGACTCTGCAGTTCAGGCTCGATCCTTTAATCCTCTGTCTTGATTTGAGAGGGACAACGTGGAAGGCAATTGATGTTTAACAAAGCTCCTATCATGTTTCCTTTTCCTTTCTGCTCATGCTCACCTCTTCCTCTCGCCTCTCTAGCTCTACTGCTATCCACTATAATCTAATGCCCCCACACAGAACTTTAGCCCTTGTCATGCCGAATGAACACGGATAACCTTATCTTTAGATGGAATGACTTTACCCAGTGTTTCATTGTTCACCTTGATTCACTGGAAGTACAAAGCACAGAGAGAGACCCTGCTATCTGGACCCTGCTATCTTCGTCTCTGGTCCTCACTGACACAGGGCAGGGACTAGCTGCCCCGCAGCCCCCCTTGTTAAATTATGAAAAAGTTCATGTAAAAAAAAGGTTTATAGAAGATATGGCATTAAAACCAAGTAAGTTTCTGAAATAACATTATAATAATCAAAAGTTATATTACAATCATAAAAATTCTAAAACACGATGTAAAATTCAAAACTCATTAGGATATTGTGTCATTTACAAGAAAGTGTAGAATAATAAAACCATGATAGAGTATTGTTTTACAATAAACATAGTTGTGCCTCAAACTTTGTTAAGTTATTAATTTAAATTATAACTATATCGCAATTATAAATATTTAGGAAAATAAGAAAATAAACACAAATATGTATAAGTATTAAATTATTAAATCTTAAACTTATTTTAATATTAATATTACTCTTATCTAAATTCTTGTTAAAATTTATTAATTAATTTGTCACTCTATATATAAAATATTATATTTTATAGCACCTTGTAAATTTGTAATATAAAGAGCATGGCAATGATGGCCAATTGTTTTTGAGTTTATGTTTTTACATTGCTCCTCTTTTACTTTGTGCGTATTTATAACAAGTTAGGTTTGAAATATCAATTTTTAAGTTACTCAAGTGTCATTTGCATACGTACTGAAAATATTTAATAGATGCTTGAAATTAACGTATTGTGTCTTTATTTTAGTTTTAGTGATTTAAATTGTAGCTTATAAATGTTTACCGCAATTTTTTTTAAAGTGTCAAATATAATATTATAATTAATATGTTTTTAAATCTTTTTGCTTTTAATATATTTTTTCAATATAAAAATAATATATTTATTAAATCATTTTATATTTTATTAATCTTTTGCTTTATATATTTTTCAAAATAATAAAAATTTTCATTCATATATTTATTTAATCATTTTAAAATTTATTGTGTATTATAGATTTTTTTTCCATTTTAGAGCTTTAAGTTGTATTATGATGTAGGAGCATAAGGCTTGGAGACAAATTCAAAGAATTATTCCAAAAATACAAAAACAAATTACAAGCAAAGGAGTGGGATCTTTTAGCCATCAATTTCCATGTTTTTCTAGTTAAGCATAGAGCTAGAATATAGGATTTGATCATGATGTAATAAATTTTAGTTAGTTAGTTGTAGTGGAGATTCTCGAGGAGTATGTCTCACAGGACAGATAGGGTTAATAAATTTTAGCCTTAGAATTAGGATCTGGTTAGGATGAACCAGTACGTATGTAATTTTCACACTATTGTAAAGGGATTTTGACTGTTGAATAAATTTGGCTTTCCTGGAGCGAATCTAGTAAAGTGGGAAAATTTAGTTTTTGTGTATGTGAATGAGAAGTTCTCTGTAAAATCCCGAAGGATAATCTCTTTTGAAATCTCTTTGTTATTGTGAAATTTGAAGTTTAATTGGCGTTCTGTGAGACTGAATGGAAATGTGTTGATTGTGTTAAATTTTTGTGTTTTAACTATATTTCTTGTGAACTTTGAGTGTGTGGAGCGGACGGTCGAGATCAGTGGAGAGGACAGTCGAGATCAGCGGAGGAAGACCAAAGAGGCTGTGGCATGAAGATTTAACTTGGACCGTTAGATCTTAGTCGAGACAGATTGACGGTGTTCGGGCAAAGTAGTTAACCAACAGTTAATGAGCCGAAGCAGTTGGAGAAACCCACAAGTGGTTATTGGGCGAAAGAAAGGCGGTAAATGGTAATTCCCACGATGGCTCCGATTCCATACAGACCGCGACATGTAGCAGCGAGGAGAGAGAGGGAAACCACTTTTTCGGGTGGATTTGGAGTGCGTAGGTTAGCTGGCCGATATGTGTATCAACCATTAGATTTGGTGGAGCAGGATCAACAGTCCACAGACGTGGAGAAATTTCAAGGTCAGGGAGTATTGTTGACCATTGGATTGTTGAATAGATCAACGGTGGAGAAGTGTCAATGGGGTTGAAAGGCGGAATTCAAATTTTATTAAGCTATGGTTTATATTACCGTCGGGTCTAGACTTGTGGAGGTTTAGTGGAACTCTGCAATTTTAGAGGAGTCTGCTAATTTAGTGAAGGCTCTGAAGTTGTCAGTGGATGACAGAAAGACCATTGAACCAACAATTACACCTGCAAATAGAAATGGAAGAGATAATCTCACAATTTGGGAGTTTAACGCTCCTGCTTGTACCTAGACCACCATCATTAGTGGTATCATAGCAACATGTTGACACTGAATTGAATCTCATAAGCAAGAGAAGGAAATCCAATATGGATTTCAGAGTTGGAAGAGGACGAGGACGTGGTAGAAGAGGATGACCAGTTGCAAATGCTAAAGTGATGGAAGCTATGCAACAGATGCAAGCTAGATTAGAAGCATTAACAACAGGGAGAAATATAAATGATGGAGATGTTAGTGAGCCTGAGGTTGAAACTGAAGAAGAGGAGGAACCTATAGCAGTTACTCCTGAGATGATATTCTTCCAATTAGTGTTGAGATCCACAGCTGGGCCAAAAAATGAGGTTGCAATATCTGCAGGATGATTGAATCCAGAAGAATTGATCGATTGGATTAATGGCATGGAGAAATTCTTTGATTATGAAGAAATAGAAGATGAGAAGAAAGTAAAGTTTGTTGTCACCGAGCTAAAAGGACATGTAGCACTTTGGTGGGATGGAGTGCAGACAACAATAAAGAGTCTTGGCAAGCAACCAATCAGAAATTGGAATAGGATGGTTGCAAAGCTAAGAGGTAAGTTTCTACCAAGTAATTATCAGCAAACCTTGTTTAGATAGAGGTCTATGACAGCGAGAGAATATACAGAGGAATTCTATAAGGTAAGTATAAGAGCTAGACAAACTCAGGATACATATGAGAAGGTGGCTAGAAATGTGAATGGTCTTAGGATGGACATTCAAGATGAGATAAGTATACTATCTCCTAAAATAGTAGAAGAAGTTTATCAGGTGGTGCTGAAGGCTGAAGAAAAACTCATGAGGAAGCAGTCTGCCAGAGGAAGAGTTACTTTCCGAGGAAAAGGAAGTCAAGGTGGTAGGGGAAGATCTACAACACCTAAAGATGGAGCTAGCAGCATCTCAACCTAGCATGCAACCATAGGAGGTGATCCAGGTGGTAGAGGAAGTTTTTTCTAGAGGAAGAGGAGGCAGAGGTAGAGGAAGAGAACTAAGATGTTACAGATGTAATAAACTGGGACACAGAGTTTTAGAGTGCCCAAAGAATACAAAAACAAGTCATAAGAATGCAATTGTTGCTCAATTTAAGGAATAAGAAATAGCGGTAGCAGAAGAAGAAAATGTACCAGAGGGAGGAGAATATTTGGTAGTCAATAAAGTTTTTATCAAGTCAGTAAAGGAGATAGATGAACCATCACAAAGAAAGACTTTATTCAGAACAGTGTGTAAGGTTCAATGGAAATGTTGTTAGATGATTATTGATAGTGGAAGCACTAATAATTTGGTCTGTACAGAAGTGGTGGATAAATTGAAATTGAAGACAATGAGACATCCAACACCTTACAAGGTGTCATGGTTACAAAAGGGACATTAGTTGTTAGTGAATGAACATTGTGAAGTGGAGTTGCATTTGGGAAAATATAAGGATAAAATTGTATGTGATGTGATGCCTATGGATGTGTGTCACATATTACTTGGGAGACCTTGGAAATATGACAGAGGAGCAATGCATGATCGAAAAAGAAACACCTACAAGTTTGGTAAAGATGGTGTCATTCATACATTGCTGCCTATGGGAGAAGAGGATGCATTAGGAAAGAAGATTGATCCAAAAACTCTATTACAAGGAGGAAAGGAATACTTAAATTTTGATGTAATTTGCAAGCCCAAAGTAATAATGACTTCTACTAAAGTTTCTGATTTACCCATTGAAATTCAAGAAATGTTGGACAACTATTATGATATCATTGTTGATGATTTTCCTAATGAGTTACCACCCATTAGAAGAATTAGCCATCATATAGATTTGATTCCTGGAGCAAATCTACCAAACAAAGCAGCTTACAGAATGACTCCCACAGAAAATAAAGAGGTTAGAAAGTAGGTCCAAGAACTGCTTGACAAAGGACTGATCAGAGAAAGTTTGAGTCCTTGTGCAGTGCCAACAGTGTTGAGTCCAAAGAAAGATGGGGGTTGGAGAATTTGTACTGATTCAAGAGCCATCAATAAAATCACAATCAGGTACAGATTTCCTTTACCTAGAATGGAAGATTTGATGGATTGTTTGAGTGGAGCAAAGTATTTTACAAAGCTATATCTTAAGCATAGGTATCATCATATAAGGATAAGAGAAGGGGATGAGTGGAAAACTGCTTTTAAGACAAATGAAGGATTGTATGAATGGAGAGTAATGCCTTTTGGGTTGTCAAATGCACCAAGTACATTTATGACACTCATGAAGGAAGTTCTTAAAGAGTTTATTGGTAAATTTGTAATAGTATATCTGGATGATATATTAGTTTATAGCAGGTCTAAAGAAGAACACGAGACATCTGAATTATATATTACAAAGGTTACAACAAGAGAAATTATTGTTGAATTTGAAGAAATGTTCGTTCATGAAAGAAGAATTAGTGTATTTGGGTTTTGTTATTTTCACTGAAGGATTGAAGATGGATCCAGAGAAGATCAAGGCAATCCTGGAGTGGTCTTCACCTAAAAGTGTCTTTGAGGTAAGAATTTTTCATGGTCTTGATAGTTTTTATAGGAAATTCATAAAGAATTTTAGTAAGATCAATGTTCCTATTGTTGAGACTATAAACAAGGGTAAACAACCATTTAGGTGGACTACTGAAGCAGAAAAAAAAATTCAGGTGTTAAAGAAGAAGATCACTGAAAACCATGTTTTGGTTCTACCTGATTTTAGTAAACCTTTCAAAGTGAAATGTGATGCCAGTAGATAAGCTATTGGAGGTGTTTTAAGTCAGTTAGATAGACATATAGCTTATTTTAATGAAAAGTTGAATGATCCAAAGAAGAAGTATTCTTCTTATGATAAAGAGTTTTATGCAGTTGTGCAGCCATTGAAGAAGTGGAGACATTATCTAATGTCAAAAGAGTTCATACTTTATTCAGATAACCATGCATTGCAGTATATTATGCAGCAACCAAAGCTTAACCAAAAACATGCCAAATGGGTAGAGTATCTTGAGGGTTTCCATTTTGTCTTGAAACATATAAATGGCCAATCAAACAAAGTTGTAGATGCTTTAAGTAGGAGAAATACATTATTTCAAGAGAATCAAATTCAAGTGTTGGGCTTTGATTTTCTTAAAGAATTGTACGAGGCAGATTTAGATTTTAAAGAAGCATTTGAAGCTTGTAAGAATCCTGTTTTGATGGATAGGAATAAATGGTTGGATTATTTCTTACAAGATGGATTGTTGTTTAAGAGAAATCAGTTGCGCATACAAAATTGTTCTATGAGGGAGAACTTAATCAAAGAGAAACATAGTGGTGGACTTGCAGGGAATTTTGGTATAGATAAGACTTATGAACATTTGAACAGATTCTATTTCTGGCCAAAAATGAGATCTGAAGTGGAAAATCATGTGAAAACTTGCAAAGTCTGTCAATATGCAAATGGAAGAAGCCAAAACACAGGTTTGTATGTTCCATTACCAATTCCAGATAGGCCTTGGGATATGGTAAGTATGGATTTTGTTTTGGGCATACCAAAGACTCAAAGAGGAAATGATTCAATTTTTGTTATAGTGGATAGATTTTCAAAAATGGCACATTTTATTCCATGTTATAAAACTAGTGATGCTACTCACTTTTCTAATTTGTTTTAAGGAAATAGTAAGATTGTGTGGGTTGCCTATGAGTATTGTCTCAGAAAGGGATTCCAAATTTGTTGGACATTTCTGGAGGACACTATGGAAAAAGTTGGGAACTAAACTGAGTTTCAATTCTTCCTATCATCCACAGACTGATGGACAGACTGAAGTTGTGAACATGAGTTTGGGTAATCTTTTAAGGATTCTTACTGTAGAAAATCCAAGGCAGTAGGATCAAGTATTGGCACAGGCTGAATATGCATATAATGACTCACCTAATAGGAGTATAGGTCAGAGTCCATTCCATATAGTTTATGGAATGCATCCAAGAGGAGTGTCCGAGTTAAGAAACTTGGGAATAGATGATATGAGAAATGCAGAGGGTGAAGATTTTGCTTCAGAAATACAAGCAATACATGAACAAGTGAAACAACATCTACAGGATAGCAACATCAAGTATAAAAACAGAGTAGACATGAGAAGAATAGAAGTGAACTTTGAAGTTGGAGATTTGGTTTTAGCACACCTAAGGAAGGAAAGATTTCCAAAGAGGGAGTATAACAAAATGAAGTTCAAGAAAATTGGACCATGCAGAGTATTAAGGAAATTTTCTGCAAATGCATATGAAATTGAATTACCTCTTGATGTTGGAATATCTCCAATTTTCAATGTTGCTGATTTTTACAAGTATGAAGGTGAAATTGCAAATGGTACAGAAGAAGACCAAGAGACACAGGAAATTGACTGGGTAAAACAGTTACCTATAGCAAAGGAAATACAGCCAAAAAGGATTTTAGAGAAGAAATTGTTCAAGAAAACTAGAGGACATGAGTACATTCAGTATTTGGTCAAATGGAAGGATCAGCCAATTGTTAAAGCTACTTGGGTTACAGAAAACATGCTACATAAATTGGGCAGTTTTGTAGAAGAGCTCATGGACAGGAGCCCATGAATAATTTTGTCCTCAGGAGTCCGATGTAGGAGCATAAGGCTTGGAGACAAATTCGAAGAATTATTCAAAACATACAAAAAAAAATTACTAGCAAAGGAGTGGGATGCTTTAGCCATCAATTTCCATGTTTTTCTAGTTAAGCATAGAGCTAGAATATAGGATTTGATCATGATGTAATAAGTTTTAGTTAGTTAGCTGTAGTGGAGATTCTCGAGGAGTATGCCTCATAGGACAGATAGGGTTAATAGTTTTTAGCCTTAGAATTAGGATCTAGTCGTTAGGATGAACTAATACTTATGTAATTTTCACACTATTGTAAAGGGATTTTGACTGTTGAAGAAATTTGGCTTTCCTTGAGAGAATCTAGTAAAGTGGGAAAATTTAGTTTCTGTGTATGTGAATGAGAAGTCCTATATCAAATCCCGAAGGATAATCTCCTTCAAAATCTCTGTGTTATTGTGAAATTTGAGGTTTAATTGGTGTTCTGTGAGATTGAATGGAAATGTGTTGACTATGTTCAATTTATGTGTTTTAACTATATTTCTCGTGAACTCTGAGTGTGTGGAGCGGGCGATCGAGATTAGTGGAGCGGATGGTCGAGATTAGCGGAGGAAGACAAGAGACAATGTGGTGTGAAGATTTAACTTGGACCGTTAGATCTCAATCGAGACAAATCGACGGTGTTCGGGTGAAGTAGTTAACCAACTGTTAACGAGCCAAAGTGGTTGGAGAAACCCACAAGTGGTTATCGAGCGGAAGAAAGGTGGTAAATGGTAATTCCCCCGGTGGCTCCGATTCCATACAAATCGTGACACGTAGCAGTGAGGAGAGAGGGAAACCACTTTTTTGGGTGGACTTGGAGTGCACAAGTTAGCTGGCCGATATGTGTATGAACCGTTAGATCTAGTGGAGCAAGACCAATGGTCCACAGATGTGGAGAAAGTTTGAAGTCGGGGAGTATTGTTGACCGTTGGATCATTGAATAGATCAACAATGGAGAAGTTCCAACGAGGTTTAAAGGAAAAATTCAAATTTTATTAAGCTGTGGTTTATATTACCGTTGGGTCTGGACTTGTGGAGGTTTAGCATAACTCTGCGGTTTTAGAGGAGTTTGCTAATTTAATGAAGGCTCTAAAGTTGTTAGTGGATGATAGAGAGCCCATTGAACCAACAATTACACCTGCAAATAGAAATAGAAGAGATAATCTCACAATTTGGGATTTTAACACTCCTGCCTATATCGAGACTACCATCATATTAGATTTTGTTTTATTTGGTATGGAATACTCTAATTTTTCCAAAACTTTGAAGATATGAACATATATAT
>APFE031558727.1:186782-239085 GCA_000404065.3 Pinus taeda
TAAAGCTACAAATAAAACATAAGAATGAGATCATAAATTGTATGCAACCCCTTGGCATGGTCAAAATTGATTAAGAAACACTCCATAATTTATATTCTTTGCTTTGATTATTGCTGACATGTGTAAATCATAATATCTTGATATTTTTCTAAATTGTAAACTCTTTGTTCATGCAAAAGATATAGGACATAACAAGGCAATAAAAAGACCCCCTTCTCATAGAAGGGCATAACAAGGCAATAAAAAGACCCCCTTCTCATAGAAGGGCATAACAAGGCAATAAAAAGACCCCCTTCTCATAGAAGGGCATAACAAGGCAATAAAAAGACCCCTTCTCATGTGATTTATGGAACTTTGTGTTGGATACATGGTTTTCAAGGGACTCTTGGAGTAATCTTGGATTGCTTTTTCCCATGCAAAGGAAGGCCTAATTTACTTATGCACTTGCCCAATTTTCTTATGAAGGTTTGAGGGGAGTCATTAGAGAATTATTGGAGGTCCTTGAAGACCATTGAACTATAGAGAACCTTGTAGATGAATGAATACACAAAAAGGATTTAGAGTCATATCACCACTCAAAGACATGAATTTTATGTAATCATTTCTACTTTGATAGAATCCCCCTTCCCCTTCACCATATTTTTTTGTCAATGGTTTAATGTTGTAACTTGTATACTTTGATACTTTTTATTAAACATATTATATAGATTTTACAAATGATACCTAGGGCTTTGTTTTTTTAGGAAGGTGTTTTTGCTTTTCTTATGTATATAGTGCATGGATCTAAGACCTCCTTTTCTTACTTATCCATTTAACCTCAAAAGATCTGTTAAGGAGTGCAAGTTATAGGTTTCTCTTTTCCTTATTTACCTAATTCTTAGCTACTTCTTGTTTACTTAGCTTAGTGAAGTAAAACTTGTTTTGTTTATCACTAGCCTTCCATTAAGCTAATGAGAAAGCTATGAGAATCAAGTAGGGCACTAAGTATGAAAATTTGTGAACCATGTGGATTTGGAATTTCTTTAGGAAACATTTCCTTCCTAATAAAAAACAATAATAAAATTTTATAATGTTTTATAAAATCAATCTATCATATCAAGTTTTTTTTTCTTTTATTTAATGATTTAGTTAAAATAATTTATTTCAATCTCATATAATTTACACAGGAATATAAATTATAAGTTCTCTCTTTTTTCTGTCACCAAAGTTTTAGTTATTTCATAATATATATAATGAAGTAAAACTCTCTTTTTTTTCAATCAGACACCTTTTATTTTTATTTTTTTGTTTACAACTAGTTTTCAAGCTACTAACATTTTAATTAGTTGCCGAAAAACAAATAATATAATTATAGCAAATTTCCAACTATAAATTTGGATTTTTTTAATGAAAACTTTCCGTAGTAGTAAAATAGAAAGATATAATTCTTCTTTTATGTAAAATTTAGTCATGTTAGATTATTTTAAGGTAAAGATGTATTCGGAGATAATAATCTCAGATTATTGTCTTTACAACTAAGTTATGATAACTTTTCCCACTGTTCATTTTTTAAAGGTAAAAATAATACTAATGTGATATCTTTTGTAGGTCATGTAAGAGTAAAAGTTCAATTACTTTCTTAGATTAATATATAATAATTTTTAACTCTCTATTACTCACAATCTTTTTGACCAACTTTTAAATGATTCAATTGAGTTTAAAAAACATGAAAAAAATTATTGTTCATTCACTTAAAAAAAACAATATTTATACAATTACAATGTTTATTTTAATGGAAGTAAAATCGTTTTTTATTGGTTTCTAAAATAATGTTTTAAAACTATTTTTGATTGGTTAAGAGTTTACTTTCTTGAACATAAGGAAATAAGTTAATGGTTTAAACTTACATACATATAGCAAGAGTGAAAGTTTACACCCTTATAAAATAACAATGAATTATTTTAGGTAACATGGTTATTCATTTATTATATATTTATTTATTTATACTATTATTAATAATTAACCATGGTAAATTGTAAGTTCGTTGGAATAATTTAGGCAAGGCAAAATCAAACCTAGTTGCTCCCACTATTTATTTATTTGTACTATAAAATAAAGAATAAATGGACTATATAATATAGTTTTAAATGAATCCATTAATATTTATAATATATACAATAGTAATGGTTTTCAATATCTTAATATTATTAACAATTATGATAAATTTTACTATTTTCAAATATTTATTTATAAATTCTTTTTTCCCAAGAAAAAAGAGTAATTTTCATTAAATAAGTTTAAGAAAATTACATGTTGCGAAGAAACATGTATGAAATGATTTCACTACTGAACATAAACAGTCTAAGATCATAAACAATATTTACATAACAACCTGATCAAACAAATAAACAGAGGTCACAGAAGCCATAAAGTACAAAAATCAGTCCAGCTCATAAACTAGAAACTACAAAAAGAAAAAAAAGGAATGATCCTCATGATCATTCCGAGAGGTTTTCCTCCCCTTCTATGAAAGGGTGATGAAAAAACTAGAAGAAAGCCCCTTCCCTGAGCTCTTGAATCAACCAATGACCTCTAATCAACTGCGCGACCTCTTTGGATAGAAGATCAACTTCATTCCTTTCCTTGTATATATGAGAGCAGACAAAAAACTCAAACTAATATTTTAAATATAAAGCATCCTCCAGTAAGTCCTTGAGTGTGTGCAAGAGATAAAGATAAACACCATTTATCCAATTTATGATAAGTTGTGAGTCCCTGAAAATCTGAATCCTGTGGCAATTTTGTTCCTGGGCGAAAAAGAGGAGGTGTATGCGGTTGTTTAACTCTGCAAAGTTGTTTGTGCCTATCCCTAAACCCACTTTAATTTTGAAACAAACAGATTCATTTATATGAAGGATTGCCTCCCCCCCCCCGCCACATCCTTCTACTTGCGCTGAGCCATGGAAATAAGCCCATGGAAATATTTTGTCTATAACTTCAGGATTGATGACCCTAATACTTTTCCGAATCGGTTTCTCAGGAATCAAGTTGTAAATAGCCAACATGTGATTAAAAGAGACAACCCATTGAATTGGCGACTCCAGAAAAATCAGGTGATTTCTAAACAACCAAATACCCCAACAAATGATGAGGGGAAGGTTTTTGACTTTCTGGGAGGCCGTAACCGACCAACACCGATGTCAGGCATCATTTACGTTTGGCCTTCGCAATGATTATCAATATTGAGAGTTGCTATAATGAAAGACCAAACCTCGGCCGAAACTGGGCAATGTAGAAATAGGTAATCTGTATCCTCTGCTTCCGCTTTACAAAGGCAACATCTGGAGGGACCCTACACCATACACTTTCTCAAGTTTTCTTCAGTAGGAACTTTATTAGTGAGGATGCACCAAATGAAGAGACGAGACTTGTGGGGGACTTTCAATTTCCATAAATAACGCCACCACCAACAACCCTCACCCAACACCCGAGCCTCCATGATCGTAGGGAAGCCTTCTTTTTGGGTGTACCTACCAGTTGGGACCTTTGTCCAAATGAGCTCATTTGCCCTATCATAAATTCTGATGTTGGCTTCCTCCAAAGCCCCCACAAAACGAAACCAGACCCTGCTCCATCTTTCCTCTAATCCCAAGTTCTCAAAATCCAACCATTGCAGCCTCGACCAATCAGGGTGACCCACCACCAAAATGTGTGCTAACTGAGTGAATCTCGCCATCGTTAAGTCCTGGCGCATTTCCCTTTGAAGAATATTCACATTCCCACTACCATCCCAAGCATCCGTGCCAATTCTAACTTGTACCCCATCACCAATCCTCCAGACCAAACCATTCTTGATAATGCTAAAGGATTGAGCTATGGCTTTCCATATGATCGAAGCACCTGGAATATTTTGACAGGGGCTTCCAATCTATTCAATAACAGATAGGGGTATATGTACTTATTGTAAATCACCTCCTTCCAGAGGTTGTCCACGTTTATAATTTGCCACCCCATCTTAGCCCCCAGAGCTTTTGCAAAATCTTGGGGTTCCTTCTGTCCCCACCCACCCCACTTTTTGGTTTTGCAATCTTGTCCTAGCTGACCCAAGCAAAAGTGCACCCCAAATTTTGTCCCCTCCAAAGGAAACGACAACAAATCTGCTGAATCTTGTGAAAATTTCCTTTTGGGATCCAGGCTAGGGACATACAATATACTGGGATAGCCTCGAGCACAGTTTTAATCAAAGTGAGCCTACCCATTCTTGAGAGCCATCCTTGCTGCTAGATGTTGATGCGACTTTCAATTTTTGCTACCAGCCATGACCAGTCAACAATACGATATCCATTCGGCTTCAACCTAAATCCTAAATACTTGAGACTAGAATCCAGCTCCTACCTGACAAAAGAAAAATGTAAGGCAACAAAACTTTGCTCATTTTGTAAGCATGAATTGAATATGATGGTAGATTTTTCATAATTCGGTTCCATACATGTCGCTTTACAAAACAAAAATAGGATGGTCTTGAAACAAGAGGAATCACGATATGAGCCATTTAAGAAAATAAGTACATCATCTACAAACAAAATATGTGAGAGGACAATCCTATCTGTGATCGAGACCCCTCCCAGATCTCCAACTGAGCGAGCATTTTTTAACAACCTACTTAAACCTTCCATTATTAGAAGAAAAAGCAAAGGAGAAGGAGGGTGGCCCTGTCTTAGCCCTCTTTCAGCATGGAAGAACCCCAATACCGCCCATTTATGAAAACACTAAACAAAACTGAGATATAGCAACACATAATCCAATTAATAAAAATAACACCTAATCCAATTAATAAAAATGTGAAAGAAATAATTAAATACTTATAAAATAATTTATTTATATATTAAACCTAATGAAAATCTAAATAAATAAAGTAAAATAAAACTTATCCACCATCAAAGTTGCATCCCTTTCGTTCCATCATTACATCATAGATGTGATTGTATTTGTTAGTAGGGCTGGAAGTACAATTGTTTATGGGAAAAGAGATTGATGATAGAAAGGTAAATGTACATGAGGATGAGACAATGAGGAAACATCTGATGTTTTCAACGGAGGTAAGAAGTAAAGTTTTTGGGTATTCCATTTGTACTTGTTATTAAAATACAATTTATTAAAAACTATAAAATGTTTGTCATGGATAGGATATAGAACCATCGATAATATAACTTATGTTATTTATTTACATTTCTTGTGGAAACACGGTATGTAGAGCTATAGTATGCTGGTCATTGATGGGATAGACAAAAAAGTCCCGTATCTGGAATTATCCATAACATACGTTTATGCTTTGTACTTTTTGTTTTTATTTATATTTATTTTAGTAACCATATAATTTGTAAAAGTATATTATTATCAGTATATTATTATTTTTTATAAGTGGGAAATTTATCATAATTTAGTTGTCAAATTAGTGGCGAAGATAGTTATTTTTAGTTACTAATGGCAAATGCAGGTTGATTCATCACCTTTATTCAAGGAAAACCACGCTATTTAGAATAATCCGCTAGTAGTCCATAGGGGGCAGGGTTTCACTCCCGAAGGGAAGCTTTATATAATCTTCGTTTAATATTATTAAAAAAATCAGTATAATTTTGTAATTATGGATATCATTTATCAATCAAATTTATTTTAGGTGATTGAGATCTTCTTCACCCAAATTTAATTTTTGTAAATGATATGATAACAGGCTTTCACTCCCGAAGGGAAGCTTTATATAATCTTCGTTTAATATTATTAAAAAAAATTAGTATAATTTTGTAATTATGGATATCATTTATCAATCAAGTTTATTTTGGGTGATTGAGATCTTCTTCACCCAAATTTAATTTTTGTAAATGAGTATTGATAAAATTTATTAATGATAATGAAATTAAGATATATATTTTCTTTATATAAATTATGAAATATTTATTAGATAAAAAATAATTATAAGAATTATTTAATTAGATTATAATATATTTTTATAATATATATATAATATATATAGATATTGATACAAATTTCTTAATAAAGATTCTTAATCCGTCATATGAAAAGATCATTATTATTGATTTTTTATGTAATTTTCATATTCTAATAATATTATTTAGTTTTTTCCATCTAAAAGATTGAAATAATTCATGTTTATAAATATATTTGAAGTTTTCACACAGTCATATGACAAAGATGTTAAAATTTTATATATGTGTTGTTTTTCATGTTTTTGATAAATATTTATGGGTATCCAAGTTTAAATAGTTGTTAAATATGTTCATACAATTATTAACCCAAATTATATTAATAGTTTTAATATTATAGTTATTTAAAAAAAAAAGAAATTTCAATTTTAATACAAATTGAAATTGTTATTTATTAACACTGCTTTTATTTAAAATATTGATGGATGATTTTTTTGCAATGGAGTCTCAAAATCCACTATTTATGCAAGTTATTGCTACATACATAAGTGATTAGTAGCTATTAGAAATTTAAATAGAAAAATATACAACAACAAAGCTACATTCAACCATGAAAGAATGAGCAAACTAGAACTAAATAACAACACAAAACAAATAAAATTGGAAGCATACAATTCTTTATTGATATTAAAAGGACAATGACAATTATCCCAAAGACAATAGAAAATATGTCTGTGATGAACCCCTTGGTATCTCCTAGAAGAGGGTCCTCGTCTTCTCTCTTTGCAGGTAGTTTCTCTCTCAAGAAGCTTTGGATTCTCACTAATAGTGGAGATACAAACTTGCTAAAGAAATGCTAGAATCGAGAAGCAATTTGGCCAACATAACTTTGTTCTAATATTATGTATGAAATGGTTCCCGTTATTGCGGTATTTATAAGCCAAGGCTCATGGTTATCCCAATCTTGGCCCATTTATGAGATTTGATTTTTGAGTGAGCATCTCATATTGATGGGAGACATGAGGAATCATTTGGGGGCTCCATAACTCCTCTTAAATTGTGAAAAATCATGAGGTTAGGTTGCCTAATTGTGTGTACCTACACCTAAATTAAATCATCAAGGTTTCTTGCCCCACAGGTCCTTGAAATGTCACTTTTTACAAATCCATACAATTGTTGAAAAATTGTGTTGATTTACACAAATTTGGAACAATGACTTTGAATAGTTTTAATTAAATATGATTATTGTCATTTAGCCAACTGCATTTGGGTATTTAATTACTACATTTTACGAAAATTTGCTTTCATGATTTTTGACATTTTTCGGCCATCATTGATATATTTGCATGATCATTTTTGGGGAGATAATAGTTACCCCTTGATGTATAAGGTTAGTAGTAGATGCATAAGTGAAATACATTATTGTTTTCTATAGTTGTAATGATTGATGTTTCCTGAGAGAGAAATATAGATTTGAGAGAGAAGAGGGTCACAAAGGAGAAACATTGAATGGGGTGGGAATGTCCCATGCTTGTGATCATGAATTAGTTAATGATGATGGTTACATTGATATACAACTACAAACCAAAATTTTGAGAACATAATTGTTGACGTTGAAGTAGATAATCGCATCACCCTTAGGGGTACCTGTGATAGAACATTATACTGCTGATGCATGTACTCGAATGGGCCTGACATAAGCAACAAATTCATGAATTGTCAATTAAAGTATGATAGCCTATCTTATGGGTCTTTAACTGAAGAAGGAAATCACAACTATGGTAAAGTGTGATGTATTGAGATGTGAAACAATGTTGAAGTCAAACATTAGGGAGTTTAATGGAATTAGTGAGTATTGATGACTTCCATTGCCTCATTTGAGGTTCCTCATTAATCATGGGAATGGGAACTAAGGTAATACTTCATTCTTGGAATATGAGAGTTGATTTCGACAAGAAAGAAAATAAAGCAACTCAAGAAAAGAGATTCCCTGAGAAATCCAATTGAAGCTAATTCAAATACTAAACTATTAAGAACTAAAGTGTGGCCAATATAAATGAGGTTGTCAAAATTGGAATGGAGATTGAAGACATCCCATGGCTACAAAATAATTGAAGATGGAAGTAGTCAAAACAAAATGAGACAGGAAAATCCCTAGAGTAATGAGGATGTCTAAGGGGGTTTGATGACTCATGGTTCTTATTGGAAGAAAAATGGGTCTGCATGGATATAGGCAATGATGTGTGTCAATTATTAAACATGGCGCAAAGCCATTAATTGGGAATTGAGCAGATGATGGTGATGAAAAATGGAGGTGCTCTGACCATGGGAAACTAGGACTATCTCGAGGGAATGAGTGAATGACATTGTGCAATGGGAACTTTCTCTTCCAAAAAATATTTGTACACTTTCCAAAAGAATTCAATGAGTATTGGTTGGGATGTACAAACACGGATACGAGTACCCCAACAACTAGTGGCTTTCATAATGATGCAAGTAGGAAATTGTAAAGCATGGGGCCCCATTACTCGATCTCATTATGGGGTTTATGGATGGAGGATGATCATATAAGTATATCATACTTTGTCAAAGAATGATAGGAAGGAAAAAAATTGTCTTGAACACTTTTTGTATCTTTGAACACCAAAAATATGAGTTTCTTGTGATTCTACCATGAATAGAGATGAGGAACCAATGTTATTTGAGTCATCCACAAGATTCATTAATCACACCAAACTATCTTAATCCTTCACCCTATCCTAATTTAATTGCATTGGCTACTAATAGAAAAGTATATCCCACCCATTCCTCTGTCCTCATCCCTTTCAGACTAAGCTCTTTTGCATTCATTCAAGCTTTCCTCCTAGAATGTAGCTCTAGGAGCAATGGGGTATCATACAAAAGGTGCATGTTTTGATTAGGTAGAGGATTCACCAACTCCTCATACAACCTAAATGTTTTGTGCAACCAAGCCAGGGATAAAACCCAATTCTTACCCGCCTTACATCATTAATTATCTATTCCAGCCAAGATTCAGGATTGGGAAAGAGGAAGTTAGTGCTTTCCAAATAATGGATTAGTTATGTTTATGAGAATTTCTGATCCATTCCCATCCAAATCAATGACCTTAAATTATTTCAACACCAAAATGGTACTCGATGGAAAATGTGGGGGTGAGGGGGTCTAAAATGGTATTCTATCAATTTTGAAAAGGGATTATGTGGTACCAACTATTGAGCCAACCCCCACAAGTGATTTCCTAAAACAACTTTAGCATACACTCAAAATTCAGGGTAAGCCAACAAGTGGCATAGTGCTTTGATATCTAGGATACATGGATGGCATGATAAGCATAATAATGTAGCTCCAAGGTTACGCATATCTAATCATAATAATTGGTGTGGCTATAAAAAATCTCAGTAACAAAACTTGCAATATCAACTTCTCAAATTATTAGATCTCTTTTAATGTTGAGATTCGTTCATCACAAAGGATACAATTCATTCACTATAGTCATTTATTGTATGGAGGAACAATTGCAAGTTATTCATATTTCTAGTCCAATACTTCTAATACTGATGTCCAAGGTGGAATTTGTGAAAATTTCACTACTCAAATCCTATCACAACAACTGGAATTAATTCTTCTAATTGTTAATTTATTTAACAATTTATTTTCTATGACAAATATCAAATGAATAACACTGCAACCTTCACATATAAAACTGTGGAAAATAATAGCGTTGGAAACTGATAAATATGCTAACACACACAAATAAATTTGACACACTTATTTTTAGACTAAAGTCCCTAGAAAAACCCAACTCGGGAAAACCAATGCAACAATTGAGGGTTTTATATTATTAAGCAACAGTGAAATTTCAAGTACAATCTAGATGCCGAAATCTGGAAATATTATAGAGAAATTACTGGCAAAAATGTATTGAGGAATTCTCCTCACCCCCAAACGCAATCCAGTTCCTTACTGCATCTCCTAGTGAGTTGTCCAAACAACCTCTCTGCAGGCCTATGTCACCCTTGTGTAGTCCCCTCCATGCTCTGCTTGAATCAAATTCTCCTCAAGCCATCTAAACTGCTGTTGTTGAGAAACTATCTCTCTTAGCATTTGGAAAGTCTTTCTGGCCTCTGGAACTAAAAATCTGCTTCTCCTTAGAATAATTGAATTTCCTCTTACAGACTTTTATGTAGCCCTTACACAACCTTTTATTGGCTATCTCCGCCTCTCTACAATATACTTCACTGGATCTAGAAAGCTTCCTCCGGCTTCATTGTCTTTTCCCCTCTCTGTCTTTTCTTCCTTCTCTGGCTTGAACTCTTTCAATTGTTGCCTCTAGAAAAATCGATCTGAAATAAATCTCTGTGTCTCAAGTGTGTTCTCCATCTACCCATCAACTTCCTCTTATAATATTTTTTTGGACCTCCAATGACCACGATTAAAACTTAATCAAGGGCTAAGATCATATCAGAGATGAATCGTGTGAGTTCCTAAGTGATTCAGACCTTATCTCAATTAACACTGATTAATTAACCATATTTCCTAAGTTTAGACTTGGGAAATATTAAAAAATAGCCTAATAATCTAATTGAGACACTTCTAGGTTGAATTTTTAGAAATTATTCTGGGTTATGGATAACTCATGTGTTTTATCCTCTTCACAAAATTTCAAGACTATAACACCTCTAATGCTACAAAAACTAACACTCCTTCTTATCGAGGAAGGTGTTCTAGTGTAGCACTGTTGTTGCAACACCCTCTCTCTATATCACTCTCTGTCATGCTATTGATGTCTGGCCACTGTGACTGACTGCCACTACCCACCGACCACTGCGCAACTCTAATACTGCATTTGTACTGTTGCTGACACTGTTGTACTGATGCCAACTCTACATTTTCACTTCAACCCCCTCTCATATGTTGTTGCTACTACTACAACTACCGCAACTGAGAAGCATCCTAAATACTAAATCAAATGTGTATGCTGCATCTATCTCCTAAGTCTTGACTGCCACTAACCACTACACTATCCATTGAATAATATGTGTTGCTAATGACTATGTTACTGAGCCACCTACTCTGTTGTCAACATTGCACTACACTCCTCAGAACCTGACTACCACTAGTCTGCAACTGTCACTAGGAATATGACTGCATCACTAAAACTAATCGATCCTTCTACTGAATACCATAGGCCCCTGTATCAAGCTAATGATCCATGAGGAGGAGACCTCACTGGACCCTGCCCAAATCCATAACTCCGGGGCTGCAAGTCCATATTACCCCACCTCACTCCTTGAGGTATAAACACAAACATGGAAAAATATTCCTCCAAGCTAGACAATAGCCTATCAATCTTAGAGGATGTTTCCACCTGGTCCTTTTTCTCCTACTTGTCCATCTTCCTGAGAGGACATTGCGTACTATAGTGGTCAATCTCATCAGACCTGAAGCATTTGACCTTTGACAAGTCCTTATTCTTCTTCTTTTCCCCTTGCCCCTAACTAGGACCCTTAGATGCTAGGGCCACATTTTCCTCTTATTTTTCACCCTTCGTTCCCTTGATCTTACTACATTGATGGTTCTCTTTATTAGAGCCTACCTAAACTCCTCTTGTTGTAGATCAGAGCACATCCTATCCCATTTAGGCAATGTGTCTCTACCCAAGATACTTTGGACAAACACTTGCTAGTCATATGAGACACTATTCAATGTCAACTGTACAAGCTCTATGGGTTGGGGTGCATCCCCAATGGTTGTTAGTTTGTCTCTAACTTCTTGATTGCTGGTGAGGAAGCCATCTATGTTTTCACCCTTCTGCATCCTTATGCTCCTCAGATTTTCTTAGAGAAACATCTTCCGCAGCTCAAAAGAACTCTGAAAAAACTCGGAGAGAGCATCCCACATCTCCTTGGCCATACCTTTTTCTGCCACATGTGAGACTAGATGATCTCAGACTCCATCTAAAATGATCTACTTCACCTTCACCATTTCCTTTCTGTACTCCTTCAGCTAATCGACATCCTGGGGTACTGCTACCACATTTTCCACATAGGCTTTTATGACATATTTATATAGAAGGAAGGACATCCTAACCTTCCAGATGATATAGTTGGAGGCTCCTTCCAACCTATCCTGATCTCTAATCCTAGTGGTGGCCATCTTTAGATCTGTTAAAAAATCTCCCTCTTTCCCTCTTCTCAGCTGCTGGATTTGCTACATGCACTCGCTTCTAGAGTGAGAAAAATATGCTCACAACTACTGCCAATCTGCAATTGGAAAAAAATATATCTCTAAAAAATGAGATCCCTTGAGAGAAATTTTCCCTTCGTGTGTGTTATTTCTCTTCCACCCAACACTGAATCTACTCCAACAAACTGTTGTAAACCCTCTATGCCCATACAAGAATTTTCTCTGCGAAAATTTGAGCTATTGTTGCTCCTCACTGTGTTGCATTCACTACTTTTCCATACTTTCACGATTTTTGACTCTAAACTCACGTGATCCACATGTATGTACAGGAATATCTCATGAGGTTACCTACGACTAGTCTGAGGTAACCCAAATGACCCTCTGAAAAAATTCGTATTATAGCTCCCTTTGAGCCACAAATTTTTCCCTTTTCCTCTGAGCTTCATTTTCGTCAAATAATCTTTGATACCATGTGTAAACTTCAAGTATGAAATCCTATTGCAACAACTGGAATTATTTCTTTTAATTGTTAATTAATTTAACAATTTATTTTCGACGGGAAATATCAAATAAATCACACTGAAACCTTCACAAATAAAACTACGGAAAATAATTATAGCGCTGGAAACTAAGAAATATTCTATCACACACACATAAATTTAACACACTTATTATTTGACTAAAGTCCCTAGAAAAATCCAACTTGGGAAAATTGGTGCGACAACTGAGGTTTTTATATTATTTAGAAGCAGTGAAATTCTGAGTACAATCTGGATGTTGAAATATGGCAATCTTGCAAAGAAATTACTAGCAAAAATATAGTGAGGAATTTTCCTCACCCCCACAAGTAATCTGGGCCCTTGACTACATCTCCAAGTGATCCATCCAAATAGCCTTTGCACATGACTACGTCACCCTTATGCAGTCCCCTCGACGTTCTTCCTGAATCAACTGCTCCTTAAGATGTATAGTCTACTGCTACTGAGAAACTGTCTCTCCTAGCCTCTGGAAAGTCTTTCTAGACTTTGAAATTGAAACTCTTATTCTACCAGCATAATAAAATTGTCTCTTAGAGGCTTCTATGTAGCCCTTGCGTTGTCAATGAAATTGATAAGTGGTTGTCAGACTGAAAGTCTCGACAACATCAGTGAAGCAGCCAGTGGGCATCTTCATCAGCCAGTGAGCATTTTTCATCAGCAGTGACCATCAACAAATTCGCTAGTGGGCGATCGATAGCCAAATCAGCAGTGAGCACCTTTCATCATAGCAAAAGCAACATTGATTTGTTTTCAACATCTTCAGCTAGTGGGCAATCATCATCAGTGAATAAGCCAGTGGGCATTCATCAAATTGTGTTAGTGGACACCGGATGTTATTTTAAAGAAAAGGATAGTTGGATCCTTTTGCAGCTTGGCACATGATGGAGTTGTCAAGCATCCTTCCGAGATGAATCAATCATGCAGCTGACTCAGTCTTTTCATATTGCAGTTTCTTCAGCATCCAGATTTAGTGGTTTTTTCAGGCAATGTTTTCGAGGATCAACATGAGAACTTGGAAAATGGTTCCTCATTCTTATTTTGGATTTATCATTGAAGGGGGGAATGTTAGCCTCTCTCATAAAACAATAATAAATCCAAAAAATAAATAAATAAATTAAATATTCCAATTTAGGAATTTGTGCCTAACTCTTGGGTTGTTCCTCTAAGATAGGAGTTAGTTTAGGTAACTCCTATATTGGTGTGTGTCTGGGGAGAAATTATCTCAACCAAAGGTGTCTAAGATAGCACGCACTATCTTGAGACACTGTCTCTCATCTATTTATTTGTAACACTATATTCAATTTTTTTTAAGAGAATGAAAGAGAATACCTAAGGAAGCCATGAGGCTTCAGCTTTTTTCGCCAATATATTTTTGTCTAGTTTCGTATCTATGTTTACTATATTTATGTTTACTGCAATATGTTTCTGAGTTGTTTTAATATGTAATATGTGGTATCAAATCCTGGTTTAGGCTTCATGCTGCCGCATTCTTATTCAGCATTGTGTGAGGTTGTATTGAACCCGTCGGTGATCCCGTGCCATGGGAATTGTGTGGGGGAGGCACATAATTCAATATAAATTATTGCACATAGAAGGAGCATTGTCACTCTGGGAAATAGGTCTATTGAGGCCAAGAGAAAGCCATTGCTTGCACCTGAGAATTGGCTCGTGGGTGCGAATGATAATTAATTCTGATTGTTTATCTGCAAAATTTATTTTGCGTGGATCGTGGACAACATTTCACTATGCGTTGAGAAATCTACTATTACTTATTGTTGTTTAATGAAGCATCAAATTGGACCTCAGGAGTCGCAGAAGTTGCAGAAGGCGGGTGAATATAAATCGAATTAGAACCCAAGCTATTCCTTTTGTCATTTCTGAGAAGCATCGAGAGGCAGCTAGAGACCGTTTGTGTGCATGAAGTGGAAAATGGGTGGAGTTCAAAGCTCAACAAAATTGTGCTCAATATAATTGTTGATTACTTGTTGTCTCCTCAAAAGTCAATGATAACGCTCAGAGATTCAATAAACTGGGTGATGTCCATGGTTGCAATACGATCTTGATCCTGTCACTCATAAAGCTACCAGTTATTTGATTTGGAGCACTGCCTTGGGGTTTCTTATTCATAGCTGCTGGCACTAGAAAGCAGCAAGGACAAACCTAGATTGGATGAAGATACACGCAGCACAGTAGCTCATTTTCCAGATGAAGGACTGTAATTAAATTTCGGCACATCGTTTTCTTGTTCCAAGCCATTGACTTCTTTCATATCATAGGTTGCTTCTGTTGCATGGAAAACTGTTGCTTCCAGATGTTGCGAGTCCCTGTAGATCTTGAAAGGTGAAGGGCGTGGACCCTGTAGATTGCACCTTGACACCTTGGCTTTTTACTTCGAATTCATCTCTATCTTCCCACTTTTGTTTCTTCTAATAATTCAATTTGCAATTTCTGATACCATCGTGAACATGAATGGCATATTAGTTGGGGTGACTATTGTAGAAAAAGAAATAAGCACAGACCAACGTTGAGGGAGAAGCTTGCGTGGAAGGATCGTTGAGGAGCTATGTTGAATGAAAACCACCCAAGGTGGATCTCCACCAAACCACCAACAATTTGCATACAACCTGTCTGTAAAATATAGATTTGGTTGCTGGAAAAGGAGGCAACATCCTGGAGGTACTAGCGGAAAAGGAAGAGTCGACTTTGTAAAGTGGCAGAGGAGCCAACAAAATCATTTTTCCACTCACAGGTCAACGAAATGATTAATTACTTTTAATTACTTTTCAAATCACGTAAATGAAATTTTCACGTTACTTTTTATAAATCACTTTTGTAAAGGGATTTGAAAGTTTTATTAAATTGTTTTGTAAAGGTTTTTAAATGTGGGCAGAAAGTTAATAAAAGGATAATGTATATAGTATATACTTTTTGGGAGTGATAAGTGAGTGGGGTAATAAGTGATTTTTTTTTGCGGGGAGAAATAAGGTATTTTTTAATTAAATCAGTGACTTTTAGGAGAGATGAGTGGAATATGGTTGAGTGATATTTCAACATGTGATAAATTATTTTTTATTTTTTGGAGTAATAAATGTGAAGTGGGGATTTTTACATTGGAAATCACATATGTGTGATAATGAAGCTTTTGTAATGGAGGGATAAGGTAAATTTATTTTTTTATTTGGAGAGATAAGTGAATATTTTTATTTCTAGAAGGTTGAGTCAGTTTTTTGAAGACATTTTTTCTTTCAAAAAGTTTTAGAACTCTGATTCCATGAAGATGTTGTGAAGCTGAGCGATTATGTACTCTAAATTTAATAAAGATATCATTTTTGTGGTGATTGTGTCCTAGATCCGCCCGAAATTGAATAAGGGGATCTTAGGTACACGAAGAGTGTGTTGATGATGGTGCATGCTTCATGTTGTTGCTTATGATCTGTGTCTAGTTTTGACACATAAATGATCTCATTTAACACACATAAAGTTCAATGCAAGCAAGCACAACACTTGTAACAAAATAGCTTTAAGGAAGGATAATTAAGCTCAACACATACAACAACTAATCAAAGTTTTCAACATCGGCATTCTACCTCAACAAACAAATTCACTCAATACAATCAAGTTCATGAATCTGCAAACTCCAGCATTTCAAAGCAAATTCTACATCACTACAATCAAGTTAATGAATTTGTAAACTTCAAAATTTCAGAGCACAGTCTACATCAACATTATTGAACTTGTCATCAAACTCAAATTACATTGAATTGTAAGGGTGCATTCTTGGTTGAAACCGACACCCAAGTCTTGAATTGAGTCAAATTGAATTCATTCTAGTGAGTCATTAGATCATTAAGTGTTTTTTGGGTTCATTTTCGACAGTGTTCGACACCCTTCCTTTAAGCAGAATCTAGTGAATGCACGAATTTTAATTCTAAAGCAAACAAGAAACAAGTTCACATCTCCTGCAAGTGAGTGTGAGTATTCATTCAAGCAATTTGCATCAAAATGATACAAAGTTCAAACCTTTAAGCGAGCCAGAGTGAAGTTCATTGCAGCAAACAAACAAGTTCAACTCTAACACAAATCAAGTTGAGATCGACGTCAAGCGAGCGTGGCTATTCCTTCAAGTGAGCGTGAAGTTATCAAGTAAATCAAGCAAGTTGAGATCGACATCAAGTGAGCGTGAATTCCAAAGTTTAAGCAAGAAAGTTCTACAACTCTAGCAAGTGTTCCCAGTAAGTGCAATAAGCAACAAATCAAGCGAGCATGCCATTCAAGTCCCATAGCAAGCGAGCCTGTCATTTAAGTAACAAAATCAAGTGAAACAGTTCAAAGCACGACATCTACGACAAGAGAGCCTGATTTCAAGTGAGCAAGTTCAGATGGCACAACATATTCATTTGTTAAACATTCTTCACAGTTTGATCATCTCCAGTGATGAAGACATGGTGCACATAAGCAAAGAAACTCTTGCTGATATTTCACGGCATCTGAAACAAACACATGAAGCCATTGAATTTCTTCAACTAGAGTAGCAACTACAAAGAGATGAGCTGCAACAAAAGAGTGCTTCTTCCAAGTCATTCAACCATACAAATGAAGATAAAGATGTTGATTCCAAATCACTCATCCAAACAACTTCAAGTGTCGAAGTTGTTCCAGTTAAATTTTCTTCCAAACCCATCATCAAGCCCTGGGAAGAGATTCAAAAAAACAAAAATTGATGAGGCTTAGGATATGTCACTAATGACACCAACTTACATATCCCAGATTATTCTAAGCCAATTAAGTTCATCAGTGCAGGATTTCTTGCACAACACACCTCAGCAGGTTCTGAGAAAGTTGCAGACAACAAAATTGCACGCAACCTGAAGTTGATGTCCAATCGAAATGTTCTCATTGTCAACGAACCAGTCATATGGAAGATCAGTGTTTTGATCTCCATCCTTGTCACCATTATGGCAAGCAGAATCATTCCTCAGAAAAATGTTGCAACCAAAGGTGTCTAAGATAGCACACACTATCTTGAGACACTATCTCTCATCTATCTTGAGACACTGTCTCTCATCTATCTTGAGACACTGTCTCTCATCTATTTATTTGTAACACTATATTCAAAAAAACAAAAATCAACGAGGCTTAGGATATGTCACTGATGACACCAACTTACATATCCCAGATTATTCCAAGCCAATTAAGTTCATCAGTGCAGGATTTCTTGCACAACACACCTCAACAAGTTTTGAGAAAGTTGCAAACAAACAAAATTGCACGCAACCTGAAGTTGATACCCAACCGAAATGTTCTCATTTTCAATGAACTGATCATATGGAAGATCAGTGTTTTGATCTCCATCCTTGTCACCATTGTGGCAAGCAGAATCATTCCTCAAAAAAATTGTTTGTTGTGCAAGCCGCAACATAGTGGAAGCGTAGTGGACAGATTTGTGCTTATTTATACTGTCGTTGAGGTTGTTTTGTGACAGATTGCCAAAACCAACGTTTTGAAATCTGCAAGATCAATTTTGAATAATCGATTATGAACCAGCGTTTTGAAATATGCAAGATCGATTTTGAACGGATGTGGCATCAAATTTGATTGGTTCCAGTGTTGAACGATTTGAGCTAGCATTCTGCATGTTGAACCAATTTGAAATGAGATCCTTCATTGCACGGTAGTCACTGGTGCATTTTAGTTAAAGATCGCTGCTTACCACATTCAATTAAAAGAATATAACTTGGAATTCGGTCAGAGCATGCGTATGCTAGTAGTTTTGCTCGGTTTGCTGGAAACCGTGGACCAGTTTTCTGGAAGATTGCAGCTCAGAAGATAAGGAGAGTGCTCTTGCCATTTCCGCACGGGGTGTAATCAAACTAGCGTTTACAGTTTGCAGTCAATCAGCCAACGTTCCAACCAGTTTGTGTGCCAACGTTTTAAGGTAAACAACATTCCAGTCAGTGTTAATGATTGGTGAAATTAAAAAGTGGAGTTGGTAATTGGAGTTTTTTTTTTTTAAATTGTAATTGTGATTTGCAATTAAAATCATATTTTATTTGGAGGAATAAGATGAATGATATCATTTCTCCCCAGACACACACCAATGTAGGAGTTACCTAAACTAACTCCTATCTTAGAGGAACAACCCAAGAGTTAGGCACAAATTCCTAACTTGGAATATTTAATTAATTAATTTATTTTTTGGATTTATTATTTTTTTATGAGAGAGGCTAACATGCGCAACCTCTCTATGGCTATCTCTTCCTCTCTGCAATGTACTTCATTGAATTTGGAAAAATTCCTCCAGCTTCACTGTCCTTGCCACTTTTTGTCTCTACTTCCTTCTCTGGATCAAACTCTTATAGATGTTACCCCTAGAAAAATCAAACTCTCCAAGGAAATTGATCTATGTGTGTTAAGTTTGTTCTCCAGCTACCCATCAACTTCTTCTTATAATCTTTTGTTGGACCTCTAGTGACCAAGATTAAAAATTAATCAAGGGCTAAGATCATATCAAAGTCGACCCGTGTAAGTTTCTATATGATTCACACCTTATCTCAATTAATATTGATTAATTAATAATATTTCCTAAGTTTATACTTAGGAAATATAAAAAAATAGGCCAATAATCTAATTGAGACACTTCTAGGTGGAATTTCCATAAACAACTTTTGGGTTATGGAGAACTCCTGTGTCTTAGCCTCTCCAAAAATTTCAATACTAGAACATCTCTGTTGCTACAAAAACTAACATAATTTTACACATTTATTACATACATGGTTGCTTCCTTGGGATAAATTAATCTTTTAAGGCACTAGGTCATGATTGGATCTATTCTATGTGCACTATTTCTGGAGAACCGTTGGCACAAACAACTCAATTAATTATGCCTAACTTTACATCCAATGTTAAATACAACATAATAAATATGTAATAGTTTCTCCACTCACTGATTCTCTTTGGAACAAAATTTGGCTTTTCATTATGATGTATTTCTAGAACAATTCCATAGTTCTTCCCCCTAATATATAAAAGATATGCAACCATTATTAATCAATTGTGAGGAGTACTGGTGCCCTTTTTTCTTAGTATGTCCATTACACCACCCACGCTAAGCCTAGAGGGAACATTATTGGGAGAAAGATATTTGAAATACCTTAGCTTAAGCATGATACCATGCTTTTATTGGAGGCTGCATTTCACTTCTACTCTCAAACAACATCAAGTTTGGTCTCTTGGGAAGCTAGTGGATTTTTTTCCTTACAAAGAAACACACATGCTGATGCTTGGTCTCTAGGTTCACAGGTCCCTTCTCAAAGGCTTAATTAATGCATGATGTTGCAAAATACTCATCTTGGAAAAGCATCGAAAGGAAATTCCTAACCCCACAATCTTGTCATCCCTGACATATCGAGTAGAAACATTTAGGCCTCAGAATGTCTAGAGTCAATTATTGTAGGTGGAGTTGTGGTTGAAACAAGACTGTAAGCTAAGGAATATTGGAGAAATAATATCAAATTATATGTTTCCAAATGTGAACTCTCTCACCTCTCAAATATTACAACAACATGAAATTGGTGACTTTCTTATTTCTCCTAAATAGAAGCTTGAATTCTAGATCATTGATTTTGGGTTGTAATGCATTGCACCAAATCTAGTTAATTTCTTTTTTGCATAATTCATTTCTTTGGGAAATTCTCGGTGTGCAAACTTAAGTATGGTTAGTTCTAGTGGTGTCATGGAAGTAGGCACACAAGGTGTTGCTGATATTGTAGTGGAAAATTTACAGTCTCCATTTCCATTACCATTGGTGGCATGACTAGAAAAACAATAGGCATGCTCCACCTTTCATATTCTAATTTGCAACAAACCAATACTAGTAGTCATGTAGAAAATTTCATCAGCACTGACATGCAAAAGGAAAAATGAGAAGGTGTTTTGTTTGAAAATAATGGCGATGTTGGAGCATCATTTAATTATGGAAATAATGCATCTAATCCTCTTGTTCTCAGAACAAAAAAAACTTCTTGTGTTCTAAAATTTTAAGTGCCACATTCGCTCCTAGTTACAACAAAACAAAATTCTAATTCTATTGATCACTATAGCAACACTCCAAGTAACCCTATGGAAGTGACATCTGTTTGGCATGACATTTGTTCCACATTCTATGTACCGATGCGTGATTTCAAATTTAAAACACAACTGCCTGTGAAGATCCCTTCCATTGCAAGGGCATTCTCGAGGTGGGTAGTATACATTGATTTTTGTTTGGAACATGTTCCATTGTTTTAATAGATACACCACTAAAATTAATTTTTAACCCTTGCTTATGAGTTGTTAAAGTAGTTTATGTAATTGTTTTTGTTGAGATAGGTAATGGATTTTGTTTTATACATTGGGAGATTTGAATCTCAACACAGCAAATCATTTTAATGTGGGGATGAATCCATAAAATTTGAACTTCGTACCTATGTATTGAAAGATACAATGCCTTTACCAACTGGATTTGAGGAAATCCCCTAAATAGTTCATATGATTTCATTACTGTGAAGCATTTGTTTGTTAGTTTTTGTTTTCAATTGAACCGGGTCAGTTCTCGGTTTCAATTTCAATACTGTCCAATGTTCAACAAATATATTAGAATAATTTATAGTGATATGGGTTTCCCTTGCATCTATGCTTAGTTTTACTTTTGCTGAGAATTTGGGTGATATCTATATTTTTCTTTCTCTCAATTCTTTCTATTTTTTTTAATTTCTGCTTTAAATTTTGGGCTAGTTGAAGAGCATTTAACATTTGCAGAATGGAATGTTATCCATTTTGTTTCTATTAAGCTTAATTTTCTATGATTTTTGAGGAAAATGTTCCAAGGGTTTGCATGAAAGAGAGAAGAATTTATTTGGTCTATTCAACCAAAGTTGCCTATAACTTTCACCTTGTCTCATCCCTCTAAAAATCATGTCATAGTCATGTCAAATGGATGCGGTAGAACACAATGAGAATGGGACCTTGGTGAATGGCTTAATATGGATGGGATAGACCGCAATGAGGATGGAACCTTGGTGAATGGCTTAATATGGATGGGATAGACCATGTTAGCACCTAAATCCGCCTTAGGCTGAAGGAAGGAAAAATTCAGGGTAACCACAAACCATGCTTAGTCTGGTAGCTAGCCCTACCAGAACAGGAGAGGGATCTCTTCAAGTCACACTCAATGAATAAATAAACGAAATGGCCTGAGATGACTTACAGTGAACTATTTATCTTAGGCTAGTAAGTGAATATGGATACAAGAAGTGATTTTTATGAATGTCTGTGTTTCTGGGATGGTATGGGACCAATGGCCCTTAATGAAACAAAGAATTTAATACAAAGGCATAGATTACTTCATGAGGCAAGATAGGTGGAGAGTCCAACAATTTTGTTTGAAAGCAACGTGGATGGAGAGATTGCTTAGGAGGGTGAAAAGGGCATGGACAACATGAATCCTTTTCAACAGAAGAAGAACACTGAACATGAAATTTTCCCGCAGGCAGAGCAATAAAATTAAATTCTACCTTATCTAACTCAGAAAATTTCACTGGAAATGAATATGAAATGAACTATGAAACATAACAAGATACATATGAGACATAAGAGACACATTTGCTACACTCACAACCACATGAATCTAATGAAACAGAGCCGCTGCCTTTCATTAATTCTCTGTAAAAAATATACAATGCAGAAACAGAGTTTCTTTCCCACAGTCTCCCAGAAGTTACAAGCCAACCAACCCTTTGCAAATAGTTTGCATACAATATATAGAATGTTCCATGAGGAGATAGAACGACCAAGGGTTGGGGAGTTTCTCGAATCATTACAAAATGGAGGTGGAAAGCAAACCATTAGCTACAGGTGCAGCGTTACAAAAGTGACAAATGGCTTGGGTGACTGTTTGCCTTCCTTTGCCACTTGGATAGAAGCCAATCTGGAGTGAAAATGATTTAAAATTTTCCTTATGTGCCGAAAAAGTGAAGTGTAGATGAGCGGGCCCACTTGGCGAAAGTCGCGAATCGAAATTTCGCGAAACGGAGGTAAATTTGGCCTTTTTCCCTATATGCGCCGAGCCACTTTGGAGGCTGTTTTGAGGCACTTGCAGGAGTCCAAAATGTACCCAATTGTTCTTGTTGGAAATCCTAGCCTGTCTACTTTCCAACCCAAGTGGAATTTTTGAATTTGGTGCTCATTTGCCCCTCCAAATCTTCATTCTCCCAAGACTGCTTCCTGTGTGTCAAAATAGGGGCAGAGAGGTCATTTTTTGGGTGTTTTTGACCTCCTGGAGACTCAAATCATGCCCAAATTTCTTTTCCAACTACCAGTAGTCATGATTTTTCATGTTGAATCCAAAAATGCAAGCCATTTCCAATTTGGAGCTCCCAATCCTAAGCGCGCACAAGGAGAAAAACCCTGTTTTGTGCACAAAAACTTGTCAAATGACCACAAATGCCCCAAAAATGCTCCAAATTTCTTGTCCAAGTTCCCGTAGTCATGATTTTTCATGCTGAATCCAAAAATGCAAGCCGTTCTTGATTTGGAGCTCCTAATCCTAAGCTCCGCGCCAAAAGCTATATGCGTCGTGCCTTTTTATAGGACCCTTTTGGAGGCCTTCTCATTGTTCAAATTGGGTGCACGATATCTCGCTGAAAAGGTAGTTTAGTCTAATTTCCAACCCAACTAGAATTTTTCAATTTGGAGTTTATTTTCCCTGTCAAAAATCAAATCTCCCAAGACTGGTCAAAATGTGCTAGATGAGGCTGCCTCAAGGCAGAGTGCTGTTGCAGTGAAGGTGTTCCTCAACTCCAAATTGAGCTCATGATAGCTCATTGGAAATTTCTGTGTATCATTATCATTTGATGCATCAAGAAAGTCATTTGGCCAACTATGCTAGGAGAAAACGTGATTTTCCCAAGGTCACTTTAGAGGTGTATCAATTCTCCCAAGGCGATTGTATTTTTGACATTTCTATAAAACCATTACACCTGTGTAAAACGTGAAGGAGGTTTTTCTGCCTTGGTCTGTTGTGGAAAAAAACCTCTCGCATTTTTCCAAAATTCATATTTGATTGATCAGAAACATAATTTGAGTGAAACCTATCCCGATGTGTGGGACATGGGATTTGCCAAAATGAAGCGCAATGAAGGGGATAGGGGGCTTCTAAATTCCTGAGAAAATTTTAGGAAGTGGGGAGGGATGTTAGAAAGTAGGGGAAAGTGGAATCTTAGAAATTGAGGGAGGGAAAGGAGTCCAAACAGGAAAAACATAGGCCTAGCCTAGAAAATTGCCAAGTTGTAGCAAGAAACTAGGGTTTGTGCGAAAATGAGGAATTTGGGGGATTTTAGTGATGGGAAATCTTTAATAAGGTACATTATGGATAGGGGAAGGTGTATGAACATCAGGATACAAGCTTTTCCGATGATTTGACCATCCAAGAGAAATTAGCTTCAAAACCCTAGGAGAGGGAAATGAACCTTGCCTAGGCTCAACTGGAGCATGAAAAAGGTGTAAAATGACCCAGTAGAACTTTGACATGATGATGAAAACCTTTTGAATGATGGTACACTCAGTTGAATGGTGACATGGAACGTCATTTGGACATCTTTGACAAGGGTAAAATCAAACCCTAGACCTAATGCCTAGTGACCAAACTTTGCTTTAAGACTCACTAAAATGACAAAATTTGACCTTGACACCTTAAAATCACTTTGTAAGAGCATGTTTGGTCACTGGAGGAAGGCTGCAAAGGCTGACACTAACATTGGCTCCAATGGGAGATGGTAGCTCCAGCTCCTTGGAGGTGCCAAGAACTGCAGATTTTTGGGTGTGCAGACAGTGCCTTCGTCCATTGGGCTATGGAGTCATTATTTTGACAAACCACACAAGACTTTGACTCATTTATTGACTGAAACATGACTCAGAACGACTTAATTATGGAACCAACATGACTGAAAAACTGACTCAATGTAAAAGGAAATGACTCATGACTGACTTAACTAAAACAAGAACTTATAGAACTTGTTTCAATGCAGCAGTCCATCAAGATTCGAGGGTTTCAAGTCATGATGACAACCACCTGCGTACTAATGCAATATGTACAATCATGTGTAATGTGTCTTCCAATGTAACCAATCAAGTAGATGCCTCCTTGATTGATTCTCCTGATCAGATCTTCTGGTGATTACTGCAATAATCACCTTCACTGCTATTTGCAACAAATCTGCCATTGGATCATGAAGAACATAAGTTTTTTCCTCATGCTGAAGAAACAAGGTGTCGTTTTCTTGTGATGCTGATCTCTTTTCATAAATAAGAGTAGGTTCCTGGTCTTCAAACAATTCTAAACAAGTAGATGAGCAAATTTCCTCTTCAAAGAACATTTCAGAACATTAAACATAGGAAGAAGAATCCGAAATGGAATCTTGAATGGTCTGGTCTGCTGAAGTCTGAGTACATTGTAGATCATCTTCATATGATATGAAAGGCAGATTGTCTTTGCATCCATCAATCATGAGAAAAGAAACTTCAAATGATTCTTGAAACCCAACACAGTCATTTATATCATCTACCATAAATTCACCTGGATCTTTTTCACCTACTTGAACAAAATTCTCATATTGTTGTTCATGAGCTGACTGGACTACCTCTTTATGAAGGCTTTGTTCTGATGACATGAGAACATTTGGATTTAAAACTCTGTTTTCTTCATTCTAGGTGATTTTAACAGCAGAATTCTCTTTCATGGGACTTAATACAAGGTTTTCTTGGTCACCATAATCCGAATCTAGATTTGAAAGGGTTGACTTAACGTTATCACATTCTGAAACTGGAACTGGACTTCCCTGCATGCTGTCTTCTTCTATGGACAAATCCGAAATGACACTTTTTCTTTCATCACTTTCAGCCATATGGAATTCTTCAACCTATTGATCTATAAAGCTGTTCACCGGAATGTCATCCTTTTCAAAAGAGGAAGAAGTTTCACCAACACTTTCTTGACCATGTGTGCACTGCAAATCTGCTTTAGCTTGAGCTGGAACATGACCGTGCAAGAGTTGATCTATCTCGTCTTCAGAAAAAGGAGATAAAGACCTTTTGTTTCCTTTTGCTCAAACAATTATTGTCTTCATTAATTTCAAGTGAAGGTGTATACAAATATTCCTCATACTGCTGATCCATTTCATATAATTCCTGTTGACTGTCAAGATGCAAAATTCTTTCACCATACTACAATCTTGATCATGCTGCAAATTTTCATGATCGTCTTTACATTGCTGAAAGGGATTTTCATACAGGGCTTCCATGATCTCATCATCCTCATAGTATTTTTCAAGGCTTTCAATAAAAGTAGAAGCATGTTTGCAACAGTCATGAACTAGATTCAATGATGGATAAGAGTCTTTATATCTTTCAATGAATAGGGCATGAAAATCCTTTAAACAATAAATACAAGCAGGCGGAAAACTTTCATACCAAGATTGGGCTTCACCTTCTAGAGTGGCCAGGAATATCTTCATTAAGCAATCTTCAGGAAAATCAACCTTCAACTTGCAAATATGCATGTGAAATCGAACTAGATGTAAAGTAGCGTCCTTCCTACCATCATCTTTAAACGTAGGCAGATTCCTTGACCAATCTACATTCAGAATTTTATTTGGGAAGCCTGGAATGTGATCTCAACTCATGGGAGCATATCTTCTTGCAATCCGCTCCATTTAAAAAAATCTCAAAGCTACTGATCCCTTTGCAGTGAAGTCACCATGAAGCATCGGTTGCTGGATTCTTCAGTGAAAGGAGTCACCAGGTGAATGATTTCAGCCATCTTCTTATGTCTGATCGTTTTTCACCATCAACCATCAGATCTGAGCTTGATAGACGTACTGGGGAAAACAATCTTCAAGCAAACCATTTTCGTTCCCCAGTATGGTCGCCACTATGTTAGCACCTAAATCCGCCTTAGGCTGAAGGAAGGCAAAATTCAGGGTAACCACAAACCACGCTCAGTCTGGTAGCTAGCCCTACCAGAATAGGACAGGGCTCTCTTCAAGTCACACTCAGTGAATAAATAAACGAAATGGCCTGAAATGACTTATAGTGAACTATTTATCTTAGGCTAGTAAGTGAATATGGATACACGAAGTGATTTTTATGAATGAATGTGTTTCTGGGATGGTATGGGACCAATGGACCTCAATGAAACAGAGAGTTTAATATAAAGGCACAGATTACTTTGTGAGGCAAGATAGGCGGAGAGTTCAAAAATTTAGTTTGAAAGCAACGCGGAATGGAGAGATTGCTTAGGAGGGTGAAAAGGGCATGGACAACATGAATCCTTTTCAACAGAAGAAGAATGCTGAACATGAAATTTTCCCACAGGCAGAGCAATAAAACTGAATCCTACCTTATCTAACTCAGAAAATTTCACTGGAAATGAATATGAAAAGAACTATGAAACATAACAAGATACATGTGAGACATAAGAGACACATTTGCTACACTCACAACCACATGAATCTCATGAAACAGAGCCACTACCTTTCATTAATTCTCTGTAAAAAATATACACTGAAGAAACAGAGTTTCTTTCCCACAGTCTCCCAGAAGTTACAAGCCGACCAACCCTTTGCAAATAGTTTACATACAATATATAGAATGTGCCATGAGGAGATAGAATTACCAAGGGTTGGGGAGTTTCTCGAATCATTACAAAATGGAGGTGGAAAGCAAACCATTAGCTAAAGGTGCAACGTTACAAAAGTGACAAATGGCTTGGGTGACTGTTTGCCTTCCTTTTCCACTTGGATAGAAGCCAATCTGGAGTGAAAATTCTTTAAACTTTGCCTTATGTTCCGAAAAAGTGAAGTGTAGATGAGCGGGCCCACTTGGTGAAAGTCGCGAATTGAAATTTCGCAAAACGGAGGTAAATTTGGCCTTTTTCCCTATTTGCGCCGCGCCACTTTGGAGGTTGTTTTGAGGCACTTTCAGGAGTCCAAAATGTGCCCACGTGTTCTTGTTGGAAATCCTGGCTTGTCTACTTTCCAACCCAAGTGGAATTTTTGAATTTGGTGCTCATTTGCCCCTCCAAATCTTCATTCTCCCAAGACTGCTTCCTGTGTGTCAAAATAGGGGCAGAGAGGTCATTTTTTGGATGTTTTTGACCTCCTGGAGACTCAAATCATGCCCAAATTTCTTGTCCAACTACTAGTAGTCATGATTTTACATGTTGAAACCAAAAATGCAAGCCATTTCCAATTTGGAGTTCCCAATCCTAAGCGCCGTGCCAGTGGCGCGGCGCACAGGGAGAAAAACCCTGTTTTGTGCACAAAAACTTGTCAAATGATCACAAATGCCCCAAAAATGCTCCAAATTTCTTGTCCAAGTACCTGTAGTCATGATTTTTCATGCTAAATCCAAAAATGCAAACCATTCTTGATTTGGAGCTCCCAATCCTAAGCGCCGCGCCTTTTTGCAGGACCCTTTTGGAGGCCTTCCCGGTGTCCAAATTTGGTGTAGGATAGCTTGTTGGAAAGGTATTTGAGCGTAATTTCCAAAAAAACTATAATTTTTCAATTTGGAGTTAGTGTGTCCTGTAAAAAAGCAAATCTCCCAAGACTGGTCAAAATGTGCCAGATGAGGTTGCCTCAAGGGAGAGTGCTAGTGTAGTCAACTTTTGAAGGTGTTCCTCAACTCCAACTTGAGCTCCTGATAGCTCAGTGGAAAGACCTTTGTGTCGAGTTATAATCCAACTCATCAACCAAGTAATTTGGCCAGCCAAGCTAGGAGAAAACCTGATTTTCCCAAGGTCACTTCAAAGGTGTATCAATTCTCCCTAGGCGATTGTATTTTTGACATTTCTATAAAACCATGACAACCGTGTAAAACATGAAGGAGGTGTTTCTTCTTTGGTCTGTTGTGGACAAAAATCTCTCTCATTTTTCCCAAATTCATATTTGATTGCTCAGAAACATAATTTGAGTGAAACCTATCCCGATGTGTGGGACAAGGGATTTGCCGCAATGAAGCGAAATGAAGGGGATAGGGGGCTTCTAAATTCTTGAGAAAATTTTGGGAAGTAGGGAGGGATGTTAGAAATTAGGGGAAAGTGTAATATTAGAAATTGAGGGAGGGGAAGGGGTCCAAACAGGCAAAACATAGGCCTAGCCTAGAAAATTGCCAAGTTGTAGCAAGAAACTAGGGTTTGTGGGAAAATGAGAAATCTGGGGGATTTTAGTGATGGGAAGTGTTTAATAAGGTACATTATGGATAGGGGAAGGTGTATGAACATCAGGATACAAGTTTTTCTGATGATTTGACCATCCAAGAGAAATTAGCTTCAAAACCCTAGGAGAGGGAAATGAACCTTGCCTAGGCGCAACTAGAGCATGAACAAGGTGTAAAATGACCCAGTAGAACTTTGACACGATGATGAAAACCCTTTGAATGATGGTACACTCAGTTGAATGGTGACATGGAATGTCATTTGGACAACTTTGACAAGGTTAAAATCAAACCCTAGACCTAATGCCTAGTGACCAAATTTTGTTTGAAGACTCACTGAAATGACAAAATTTGACCTTGACACCTTAAAATCACTTTGTAAGAGCATGTTTGATCACTAGAGGAAGGCTGCGAAGACTGACACTAACAGACCACAATGAGGATGGAACCTTGGTGAATGGCTTAACACTTGATCAACCTCACCATCGAGCCAATGCTACATTGACATATATTTTTTGATGTTTAAATATGGTTTTATGTTTTCTTTTTGATATTTTCCCACCTTCTTTTTGGTTGATTGGAAACCATTTTGGAAAAATTCAATTTTTATAACTTTCCCTTTATTTGTGCCTAGTTTTCCTTATGATTTGCTTACTTGCATTCCCAAAAGTTCCAGAGAAAGAACACAAAGGCATGAATTCAACAAATTCTGCAGAGACCTTTAGACAAAAACTGATAAAGGCTATTAGTGATGTATGTTTTACATTCTTTGTGCTTATTGTATTGGTAATCATAGTAACTACAATAACTTATCAGCCGCCATATCCTTGGCTCAAACCATCAAAGGCAACGTACAAGGTTTCTTTGATATAGAAAATGCCACATTTAAATGGGATGAATGTATACTTTGCATTAGTAAGGATGTTAATTTTGTTGCACCGACCCTAGATGTTAAAGAGGAGAAACTTGTTACAATGAAAACAATTGAATTATAAGAAAATAATGTTACTAGTCAGGAACCCACAACTGAATGTGATCTAAATGAGGTGATAGATTATTTGGATCCTAAGATTTTAGTTTTAATCAAGAAGTTTAATTTGAAAGTTTTCAAAAGTATTAATATGTTTGAGTACCAACTAGTTGTTCGAGGGTCCAAACCGAATGAATGCGTTGTAGCATGGAGGTTCATATCTTAAAAGGAAAAAACATGGAGGAAATATGGGGATTTTATAAGATTCACTTTGGGTTTCGATCTAAATTGAAAATATAAGGCCAAAGGTGTTTGACGGTTGCACTTAGGAAATAATTCCTAACCAAAGAAGGTAAGAAAAGATATAGACAACTTCAGTGACCCAATTCATCACATCACACCTTCTTCTTCGAATGCTTCTTTTCTAGTTACTGATTAAACCATTAATGACACATTACCTTCTTCTTCGAATGATTCTTTTCTAGTTACTAATTAAAACATTAATGACACTATACCTAGTTCCCTCTTCTTTGAATGCTTCAATGCCCTGGCTAATAAAGACCCATATAACATATCAATGTTGTGACACTTGGACTTGATTTTGTTAGTCCAAAGTCAGATCAAATGATCCCTCAGTGCATTGCCATCACACATCATCAACTTTGACACTTGTTCTTAATAATATTTAGTCCTCATACTCATTCTCATGCAACGCAAATCATTACACATGAGAACCATTGTTCTCTTCTCTCTCCACAAATGAGAATGTCTCTATTGTCATGCATAATGCATATACAAAAATATTATCAAATAGATGAGGCTCAAAGGAATGTTAAGGATTGACATGATCATGAAACCCTTAAACAAATTCAAATTTTAATGAATAAACATCAACCTTTCATCCTTGCAGTGAATGCTTCAAATTGGACTACTAATACACCATTTAAATATGGAACCAACAAACAAGACATGAAAGTAGTTCTTGTTTTGAAATTTGGAATTATCTTGTGTCTGTGCATCAAATTATACGTGGTAAGGGAAATCTATACCTGATAGTAATCTTATTTATTGCTCTGGAATCAATGCACATGCGTCATTCACCATCCTTCTTGGGGCTAAGCACTACTGGTACTGCACACGGACATAGGCTCTCCTTTATCAGTCCTTTATCCAACAAATCCTGCACCTATCTCCCAACTTCTTCATTTTCCTGAGGAGTTATCCTATATGCTGCTTTGTTTGGTAAACTTGCACCAGGTAATAAATCTATGTGATGGATGATACTTCTAATTGGTGGCAATGAACTTGGAAATTCATCAACAATAATGTCGACATAATCATTTAGCATATTTTTAATTTCCATAGGAAAATTATCCAAATTAGTAGAAGTTAGAATTACCTTAGGTTTACACACAACATCAAAATTCATTTCATTCTCCTTCTTGACTTCTCACAACAATTCCTTTCCACTAATCATCAAAACATTTTCTCCAATTGTTCCTTTATACACTCCATCGTTAAAAGGTAACAATGTATGCCTCTTCCCATCCTTCTCTAAGGTATATGTGTTCCTCCTACCACCATGAACAACTTTCCTATCAAACTGCCAAGGTCTCCCCAACAAATATATGGCACACATCCATTGGCATTACATCACACAATACCACATCTTTATATGTACCAATATGTATATCTATCTTGCACTATTCTGTCACCAAGAGTTGATGTCCTTTCTGCAACCAAGACACTTTGTAGGGAGTAGGGTGTGCCATCTTAACCAAACTCAATTTCTCCACCATCTTTTTAGAAACAAGATTTTCAATGCTCCCACTGTCAATCATAACCTTACAACATTTCTCTTTAGACTTGAACACAATCCTGAATATACATTTCCTTTGAGTTGGTTCATTGGCTTCTTTTTCTACCTTTAGCAATACTCTTTTTAAGCATAAAGACTCTCCCACCTTGGGTGACTTTTCTTTCCCCGTGATCTAAGGGATTTCTTCTTTTGTCTCAGCTATATTTACATTCCTTGGATTTGTTGGTTTATTTTAAGGGCAGTCCCATGACCCATGTCCTTATTCTCCACATGTATAACACTGAATTTCCATTCCTTGGATTCTACCTCTGGATCCAAATCTTCCTCTACCCAAGTCTCCTCACTGTGGTGGTCGATTATTGGTCCCTCCTGTTTCATTCTGATATTTCTGGAATCTTGGTCTAGAAGCTCCTCTTCCTCTTCCTGGATTTTTGGCTCTGATCTTCTGACTTTTCTTCCTCAATAATTTCTCCTCAGCCTTAAAAGCTACTTGATATGCACGTTTAGTTGTCTTCAGACTTAGCATAGTGATTTCATCTTGTATATCGTATCTCAATCCATTGATATATCTGGCTACTTTTTCCATGTCATCTTCCGCATGTCCTAATCTAATGCTCAGCTTATAAAACTCCTCTGTGTACTCTCCAACGGTCATTCCTTTCTGTCTTAAGTTTTGTAACTATCTAAAAAGGTTTAATTGGTAATCATTGGGCATAAATTTACCTTCAATTTTCTCAGCATTTTATCCCACTGCTTAATCTTGAGATTTCCCTTCCTTTCTCTGGATATTTGTAGCTCATCCCACTAGATGGCTTCATGGCCCTTCAATCTGGTAGCTACGAATTTCACCTTCTTTTTATCTTCGACCTCTTCATAGTCAAAATACTTATCTAATGTATTAATCCAATCCATCAAATCTTCCACATTAAGGTTTCCTTCATACAAAGGTATTTCTACTTTTGGTCTTCCACTTGCTTTCACCAACATCTTGAGAACTTTGGTTGTTTCACTTTCTTCCCCTTCTTCTTCCTTAGAATATTCTTCTTCAGCACTGGCATCTCCCTCATCAGGGACTCTTCTCTGAATAGTTTCCATTGCCTCCATTCTTGTGCAAAGATGTCTAATTTATTCAAGCAGTACTGCATTGGATGCAGTTCTTCCTCAACCTATGGTAGCTCCTCCTCTCCTGGGTGGCATATTTGTTGAAGTTATGAGAAAAATACTCTAAATATGGGTCTAATACCAAATGATGGAAAAATGACCTGCCAATACTTTGGTCCCAAAAACTTTTGTCATAAAAAACTTCTTTACTAGACACAATGCTTCTAATTGAGGTTGGAAAATTCATTTTTTGGAGGCCTTTCCCAGGGTATTTTGTCGAGTTTGATGACTCAACAAAAAGTAGACACACAAGGATACTTGACCCAACAATAAAATTTTGAAATGGGCTCCTAAAATTTGATTAAAAAACCAATCCTGAACCAACGTGACCCTTCTGTAGGATGACATGACCTTTCTGTCTCAAGCGTGGCCCTTCTGCTGTAGGCATGACCCACGGCGTGACCTTTCTGCATTATGTGCGACCCTTTAGCTTCAAGTGTGACCTATGGCATGGCCTTTCTATCTAATGCAATACCCTTTTGCTCCTAGCACAACCTTTTTGTTTCAATTGCGACCCACGACGCGACCCTTATGTGACTAAGGGTTTTGTTTTCTTGGAGTGATTTCAAGCAATAAAAAACATAGAAATTTGAGAATTATTTAGATCTATCATTAAGAAAACATGAAATTAGGATAAAATACTCACATCATTGAGAAGATCTGTAGATCAATCTTGTTTGGATGAAAAATTCCCAGAAATATACAAATTACTGGATATCAATCTACAGGATTCCACCATTAAACTACATTGCAATGATTTTTCATCAATTGAAGCAAACAATTTCTTTATATAAGATGATATTAGATACACCATGAAACTCCACTGAATCAATTATGAAAAGAAATATCACAATCAGAAAAAAATTGTTTTGGCCCTTACTGACCTGATCTACATTCAGCTTCTCTCAAAAATGAATTCTTCTCCTTTTTAATAAGATGATATTAGATACACCATGAAACTCCATTGAATCAATTATGAAAAAAAAAATCACAATCAGAAAAATTGTTTTGGCCCTTACTGACCTGATCTACATTCAGCTTCTCTCAAAAATGAGTTTTTCTCCTTTTTAATGCTCCTCCCTAAATTCGAACTTCTCAAACAATCTAATCCCTATTGAATTATCATAACACACACACAAGCTAACAAACTTTATAACTTCACTCCTAATCTAGGCACTCTAATAACTTTTTCAAACAAATAATAAATAAGAACATTTAAGAGGTCCAACCCTCTTTAGTAAATAATTTTGACCTGTCAGGTCAAAGGTAATTTATCTCATTTGATGCTTGTGCATCATCTTTACTTTCAAGTATTGTAGTCATATGTCCAACATTTTCTTTAAATGATTTACCAATGGATAATATTTCATTAGTAACAATAGATTGTTCTTCAAATTCAATCATAATCATAGATCAAAATTTGAACTTTGAACAAGAGTATTTCCTCTTTTTAATCATTTGATTTTGATTTTTAGAATGAGTAATTTGTTTCTCTCTTCTTTCCTCTTGATGATATTCTACTATTTTTCCTTGTAATCTTCTTATCAGGAATTCCCAAATTTGTACCAAAACTATCATGTGACAAATTGATATAAAAAATTCCCAAATTTTTACCAAAATTACTTAATTCCTTTACGAAAACCCAAGTTTGGTTCTAATCCTCAACATCTATTGCTTGAGAATATTTCAAGATCTATGCTTAGAACTTGAATTTGACCTTGCATTGAATTCAGAAAATTTTCTTCAATTGCTTCTTCATCACTTTCAAATGGAGGACCAAGAATTATTTCTTATTGACCTCCCATTGAACTTGGAAATTTTTATTCAATTGCTTCTTCATCACTTTCAAATGGAGGACCAAAAATTCTTTCTTCTTGACACGTTTTATCAACTTTAAGGTAGACGGCCTTCTTTAACATGATGAAAATGTTATTTTTTCAACATGGAGACACATCATGACAATAAGAGTCCTAACATATTTATAATGAAAACCATTCAAGTGAAGATCTACAGTGAGTCATAATAAAGGAGAATAATTTTAGAGGCAAGAAATATTGGGAAACTTTGCCAATGATTTTCCTTTAAATTTGATTTATAACTAGTATATGTAGATTTTAGCAGGTCAAAATGTTTTAGTCAGCTGCTAATAGTAGGATGCTCATTAGCGCAACTCTATATTATTTTTAAGAGGGGGTTGAATTCATAGGAACACAAGAACACTTTTGGAGGGTAATTTTTTTTTAACTTTGATCGAAAGAACTAAGTGTTGGCCTTGTACAATATAATGGATAGTGGATAAGTGAAAAACATGTAATTTAATCATGAAATAGCATGTCAATGTAATTTTGATAGCTTATGTTATCCAAATTGTTAATGGCTTATTCATAGCCTATTTTCTATTTTTTATTTTTAAAATATGCACTATTTTGAGGATGCCCCATTTGATGTCAAGCATTCTTTCACAAATTCCACCTATTAGAGGTAGTTTGAGTCTGCTCTAACTAGATTAGCCTAGCTCTTGCTTGGCCTATAGTTGAATCCCTTGGTTTAAGTTTTCCATGACTGTGCTATTATTATTATCTTTAAATTTTTAATTTTTCATTTGGAGTTTCTTTTTGAGATGAAAAGTGCTTCCCTTAGATGGTTTAACAAACTTTGTAGTATGGTTAGCATTCATAAAATTGTTGCTTTTGGGTTTTATTTTTGTCATTTCAAATGAATATAAATAATAAAATTTGAATAGAATTGTTGTGTCCTACTTAAAACCGATGTTTCAAGGTTGCGTGGATTGCATGAACCAAATATGGTAAATTTCATATTCAAGCTCTAAATTTTATATCTGCTTCATAAAGTCTAACATTGAACCCAAGACCAAAATAAGCCCTTGTCAATTAAGTATGTTATTTCAATTTGTTTAGACCAAACTAACCTCTTTTGTGAAGGATTCTTCACTAGATTTCGAGTGGATGGAGAGCCTCTCAGAGTACAGTTTGATATATTCTTGAGGCTTGTACTAGAGTTGTGTTTTATGGCTGGTAAGGAAGATAAGGTAGCCTGTTTTAAACACCCTAGGAGTTCCATATGTTGTGAAGTAAGTGATGTTGAAAGAAAAACAAATACTCTCTTTGGGGGATTGCAATGAACTATGAAACTGGGGCAGCATTGCCACATATTATATACTCCCAATTCAGGGTCTAACAATAACTATACTTTACTCCTTTTTTACTCACTTTTAATTCATTCATGTGAGGATTCATTTTTATTTTGAAAACTAGTTGATGAACTCAATGCAGGAAATTAAGTAGCACACTGTGTAGACCACACAATTGATACTTTAAACATAAATTTGAGATCAAGCCTATCTAGTCCACACATGGTCACCAACTATTTAGTGAGGTCAATCATTGGCTAACAATCACCTCCACTACTCTAGCAAACAATTTGACATACAAATTGAAGTGCCCACCTTGTGAGGATATCTCTTCAATTATTTTTGACAACGTTACCTTCATCATGTGCAATGTTCATTTTCATTTTTGTTGGTTGCATGTCCAAATCTAAACACATTTATTTTCATTAAAAGAACTCCCTTTTGTAGTTTTCGTATTCATACAAATGGAATGCAAAAGTTGTAAAATAAGAAATTTAATAATAATCACACTTTTTTTTTTTAAATTATGTTAAGAAGTAGTTTTTAAATGTTAAACTTATATCTACATAAAATTTGTATCTAGGAAATAGCCAATTAAGTGGGTTGATACTTTTCAATAGAGCTACACTCATAAATTATTGATATTTATTACTAAAAATATAAAAAAAATTAAAAAAAAATAACTAATATATATTATATATATATATATATATATATATATATATATTTAAATAATCAAAAAATGTTTTGTTTTGTTTTCTTTAATGTTTCATCTATAATTATTTTGATAATGACTTGAGTAATAAAAACTTTAGAATAGATTTTAGTGAGGCAGTAATGAGAACTTCATAACCAATAGCTAATCCATCCCTAAAATTGTCGAAGGCTTTCACTTAGCCCTCTATTTGAAATCAATAACATTTCCTTCCAGTATTCCACTCCTAACACTAATTTCCCTGGTGTATATCCATGGTATACTCATTATCATATTTAGAATATTTATAAAAGGAATATTGCAATTTTTTTCAAACCTTGTGAAATATTTAAGTATATAACTTTTGTGCAAAATCCTACATTGAAAAAATTGGAAAGCCAATCAAAATAAATTTCAAAGATTGTGTCACTAAGTCAACTACAAAACGCTCAACAAGTTCTTCAAAATTTATCTACAATTTGAGCTTTTTAGCATGTAACTTAGTTTGCATGATTGTGCCTAAGCTTTTCCTAAAGGTTGAATACTATGCTTGTAATGTATTCTTTTCTATGGTGACATTTTATTTTCTTTCTTTATATAGGTCAGGTCACACTATTGCCCAGCTGAAGAAAACTTGTTCGGGTATCTTTCTTTTCTGGGGAAAAAATGGCACTGACATTGTTGATGTTGAGGTATATGTCATATAAATATTTTATAATCTACTTATTTTATATTCTAGTGTTCATCATCTTTCGTGTCTTATACTCTGCATTGTATCTTCTTTCATTTTCACAAGAGAAACTCAATATTGATGATAAGAAGCAGTAATTGGAGAAAGAGGAGAACAATAACACTCGAGCGAAAAATGCAAAAAGAGAGAGAAGAGAATTAGTCCAGTGATGCCCTTAAAGCCGATATTGTGCAAAACGTTGGTCAAGTCTTTAGAGTTGATGACTTCACCTTCAATGCCTTGACAACACAATGATAATGGCTTGAAGTGATAAAACAATATTTCATGTGTAAGTTGTAGTCCAACCAATATGAAGTTGGAAACTCATATTGTAATACTTGATATTTCAAATAATATAATTTGTGGTTAAAATATTTATAGTTGTACTTGATATTATTTAGTATTGTAATTAACATATGTAACTATGCATTTTCATATTAGGTGAAAATGCACATTTCATGATTTATTTATTTATTTTAATTTAGTCGCAAAATCATACTAATTAATTTATGTTGATTAATAATGAACACATAAAATCAATTTAAAACTAAAAATACCAAATTAGTAGTTTATATTTATTAATGATGAACACAAATAAAATGAGTATACAACAACTAAATTAGTTGTTTATAATGATTATTAATGAAATTAAATGAAATGAATATGAAACTACCAAAAAAATATAAATGATTCCTGTAAATGATAAATTTGCAATTACAAATGACAACTAAATTTTGCATATATACGTCTATTAGTAGCTAATTTATGGTATCTTATAACACGACCAAAATTTAGTCATATTTCTTTGGTCATTAATTAGTTTCAAATGCTAACTAAAATTTGCATATATATGACTATTAGTAGCTAACTTATAGTATCTTATAACGTGACTAACATTTTGGTCATATTTCTTTGGCATTGATTGGTTTTCTCGAGTGATCATGTAGAAGTATATTTTGTTGTGTATTTGGTCATTAATTGTGGAAATTAATGACTAGATTAATAACTAAATTAATTTCCAAATTTATGACTAAATATACTACTAGACGATAAAATTGAGACAATCAATTAATGACTAAGCTAAATACGACTAAAAATTGGGCGCGCTATAAGATACTGTAAATTAGCTACTATTGGTCACTGACTGAAAAGTGGTCGTTTATATGCAAATTTTAGTCATTTTTTAGTAACTAATTAGCCATTTTGTACTAGTGAAATGACTGCACACGTTTTCTTGGTAGAGTCAATATTTCATTTTTCTTTTTGTACTTTGAGTAGTTATGCTTGAAGATCTACAAGTAGCTCCATCTAGATCTACAATGCTCCTTCATGCATGAGCACATAATCCCACTAGTGTAGATCCTACATGAGACCAATGGGGAGGAATTCCACAATTAATGAGATCAAAAGGTCTGCTACCATCTTTTGACAATGCTTATTAGGTTAGCTAATATCAACACATTGAAACTTTCATTTCTACACAATGTTTTCCCTATCATGTGTGGTGAAATTGAAGGATACATTTGTTAATATTATGTTCATGTATATGTTATTTGTACTGAAGGTTTCTTTAAATTGCGCAACAAATCATGACCTTTCACTTCTTTGATTCATGGATTTTCTAGTGGAAGCCTTGATGTAGACACATACTCTGTTATTTTGTTTGTAGGAGATGGTGGTGAATGCTTTATTGCTCAGGGTTATGCAAAGAATATGGGGCTATATGGGGAGCATGTGTGTGCTCTTAGTATTGTAATGAAAACTAACCACAAAACCACTATGTTTTCAGGGATACATTTTATTTGTAAACATATTGTACGCCTCAATTGGCATAAACTATATGAACTTCTGATATGATCGAATATCACCATTCTTGAATATCCAACCCTCCAATTAGTTTCTTGAAGTGGACACTTTATTGTGACCATGATATTTTGTTTAATATATTTTAAATGATTTGAATGATGTTCTTTCAGGTTTGTAGAAGGGCAACAACAACAACTATAGTTGAAAGTCAGTTTAAATTGGTTATTCACCCAATGTACTCAAGCCGTCCTATTCATGGTGCTTTGATTATGTCAACCATTCTCAGTGACAAGCAAGTGTTTAATATCTACATTTACTTTAGCATGTCAATGATAGAAGTTTCACTACTTAATCTCTTATGTATATTGACAATATTGTATCTAATGCAGGAATATTTATTACAATTGGACTGTTAAATTGAAAAACATGGTAGATCACAGTATTAGCATGCACCATCAACCTTGGGGGCTTCACTGAAAAAGCAATATGATATCACGTGCATTCATATTGGGGTATAAAAAATAAGAAAAACACAAAACAATATATTGACTATATAATAGGGGGTTAGAGGGTTTTTATATGTTATATAATAATATATATATTATAGGGTATTTTTTATATCAAAAATTAACCAAGAAAAGGAAAAAAAAGAGGAGGGAATATTATGGTCATGTGAGTGACAACACACCGTCTCTTCGCAAGCCAAATAGGAAGTATCTTGGTTGTGGGAGTAATCGACATTGAAACCTATTCTGTTGGGCTAGATGTTTGTTTGCAACCTTATTCGGAGGCCAAAAACAGGTTGGGAGTATGATGGACCCTGTGAGTAATCCACAAGGCAACCACGGTTTTGTTGGGCGAGACCTTTGTTTGCAGGCTAGGCAAGATGTATCACGGAAGTGGGAGTAATGAACAACACAACCTATTCTATTGGGCTATATGTTTTTTTGCAACCTTTATTCAGAGGCGAAAAACAGGCAGGAAGTATGATGGTTAGTGGGAGTAATCCATAGTGCAACCTCAATTCTGTTGGGTGAGACCTTTGTTGGCAACAACAATCTCCTCTATTTGGGCCTTCTCCATCCCCAATTTAGGGTAGCTCCTCACTAAGGGAGTGCATTGATGCGATAATGGGGAAAGGGTAAAGGGTATAAGCATAAGTTCTCTTTTCCTCGGGTAATGGGACAGAGGGTAAAGCATCTAGGGCAGGTTCCAAGAAAGTGGTCACATGTTTGGCTGTGCATGGATGGATTCATCTCTAGCCTTAGGGCACATCGGAACCGCATGAGTCTGCTGGGTAGAGCACGGTCCACCTGACTTCTTATTATTAAGGTGGGGGGAGTTGTGGATCGATATTACTTATCCTTCAGGCAAAGAGTTTCATGGCCCATGGGATTAATTAAGAGTGCAACCTATGTTATGTTGGTAGAGGGTGCATTGCACCTTTGTTTTGTTGGGAAAATAGAGGCAACCGTCATCTATTTGTATGGATGATGATTCTTGGCATGGGAGGAGCTTGTCAGAGTTGTTTCTGTTACTAAATAAGATGAGATAGATTGTATTAGTGGGTTTGAGATGGAATGCTGAGAATGGAATGTGAAGGTTTTGTGGACAATTATTTTGTTGGTCAAGAATATCTATTGAATCTCTAGGCCAATTAACATAGTATGGGAGTTAATCTCTAAGCATGTCATTTGAGCTTGGGTTCAGGGTGAATTGCACCAGTCGCTTCCATCACCCGGGAGAAGTCTGAAATCCATAGACTGTGATCATAGTCTTTCTCATTCTTCTGACATTATATTTTATCTTAAGTGTTTGGAGCTACTGAAGCAATCGAGGTGAGTCTGACATATAATAGAGAAGGTTTTGTTTACCAGCGTCGAAGGTGGACAAGCATTCCAGGTGTTTTTAATTGTTTTCATTTTGTGGGCTAAAAAACAATTATTCTTGTGCTTTAGATAATGATTATGATTTTGTTGTTTTCTGCTTTAGATAATGATTAGGTTTTGTTGTTTTCGGTTGAACAAGGCTTTGTTGATGAAAATTCTTTCATACAGTGGAGAAAGTTTTTTTTACTCTTTTCCTTCATGAATGACCAGTCAAATTTTATGAATCCATCGATTGGTGTTTGACAAGCAACAATATGGGACCTTTTGTTCCCTTCCTCGGGACCGCCTTCTAAAGATAGAATCCCATTTGGAATCAAGAGCTCAATTAGAGTTAGACTTACCAGATATCCATGAATCCTCTCTTTCGAGATGAAATACCGTCTATCAAAGGGTTAAGAACCTCTTTCATCAGATCCAAAACTTCACTGTTGTGCTAGCTCTATCCATGGAAAATCTAGATCCACTAAATTTCCTATGTTAAGCATAACACTATTTTCTAGTCGAATAGATTCTCATTTAATACCATAAATTCTCACCCTAAATTAGGGGTATTCTTTGCTTCATATGAAGAAAATGATAGAATTATCACGGAAGTCACATTTGTAGAGTATGCTTAATCATCTTTAGAGAGATTTTCTTTCCTCCGAAGAGGCATGGTGACAACAAATGGATCTCATGATCAGGCAATCCATAGGCTCACATAGATCTACATGGACAAGTGTAACGAACCTTTCAATTGCTCCAAACATGCAAAAGAGAATGAGTGCAAAGGAGGAAAAAGTAAGGAAAAAGACACACACCAGATGTTAGATGTCATGTACATGAAAGATGGACTCTAAATGAGTCTTGATAACAAGTTTAAGCTAACAATAACATTATTGGGAAAACTGTTTCAATATTTATACTCTTATTCATTTGTAATTGTCAACTAATGGAATTGACACTAGAACCCAGGTAGCAAATTACACAATATGTAAAAATCATATGTTCCATACCATAGTCTTTTATATGAACTTAGAAGTCCTTGAAAATTCTTAAAAAAGCTAAAAACCTCAATATGCTTGTCTTGAAGGCTAAAAATGACACCATTTGTCCAATATTTCCTTCAACACAGCTCGAGAATACAATCCCACTTTTGTTTCCCATTTGATGAATCCTTTGATATATCAAATCTTAATATTAGGGTAGTCATCTTGGCCATGGCCTCCTTATGTGCACTCATTGGTAGCTTTCCATATGAAACTGAAACAACAAACAACATTTTTTCCAAGGATAGAATTGATAAATCCACTGAGTTTGAATTTGAAACAACACATTGCATTTTTTCCAAGAGTGGCACTGATAAATCCATTAAGTATGAAACTAAAATGACACACCGCATTTTTTTCAAGAGGGTGGAACTAATAAAGAGAGCTTGAATTTCATTCTTGACTTAATGTTTTTAACAACTCTGTAAATATTTTCTCGGAGATTAAGTTGTTGAGAAAGAATCAGATAGATACGCCCTTTGTCTTCCATTACAAATTAATTTCAATCATTTTTCTTGCAAGAAGCTAGGAGAATTACTTTTATTTCAAAGGAGATCTGAGGCTTCCACAAAGCCAATAAAATTCCCATCCTGCAAGACTCACAAACATGGAATGTGTGAAAGAGTTATAAATAACATCTTCATTCAAATGACTAAATTGGGAGAAAAAGAACAACTTGAAGATATCAAGCTAGAGACAAAAAGAATGATGAGATCAACATTGCATCAGTAAAAAAAATTTATACATTCATCATTTATTTAGAATTATAGGACAATTTGTCTTTTACATTGATGGAGCTAGATCCAGCTTTCATTGGTTAACTAGAATGGCCCAAGTTGTATTGAAATATGGGAACTATATTAATCAAACGTTCAAAAGGATTAACGAAGATTCATGTTGATGAACAAATTTTCCACCTTTAGACACAAAAATCAGTTGTGGGAAGCTTCAATCCTAAATTGCAACTGCAAAATAACATCTTAAAAGAAATAGTCTACTTGGTTTTTAGATATATACAAAGAGGTATAAAATCAGTGTTCAAGGTGACATTACTTAGTTTCCTTACATGGGCATATGATCAAAATTCCATACCGCTGGAATATTTAATTTCTCAAGAAAACAACTTCCATTTACATCAACATGTCCAGTTGATTGATGAGTCTCACAGTGAAAATCTAAATATTGAATTATCTGCTAGCCACCGGACAGAAGTATGCCATTTTTTCCAAGAGGGTGGAACTGATAAAGAGAGCTTGAATTTCATTCTTGATTGAATGATTATAAAAACTTTGTAAATATTATCTGGGAGATCAAGTTGTTGAGAAAGAGTCAGATACATATGCCCTTTTTATTCCATTACTACTTAATTGCACTCATTTTCTTGCAAGAAGCTAGGAGAATTACTTTTATTTCAAAGCAGATCTCATGCTTCCATAAAGCTAATAAAAATCCCATCCTACAAGACTCACAAAAATGGAATGCGTGAAAGAACTACAAATAACATCTTCATTCAAATGACTGAATTGGGAAAAAAAACAACCTGAATATATCAAGCTAGAGACAAAAAGAACAATGAGATCATCACTACCTAAGCAACAAAACTTTATACATTCATTTATTTAGAATTAGAGCATAGAATTTGTCTTTTACATTCATGGAGCTAGATCTAGCTTGCATTGGTTAACAAAAATAGCCTAAGTTGTATTGAAATATGGGCACTATATTCATCAAATTTTCAAAAGGATTAAGTAAGATTCACGTGGATGAACAACTTTTCCACCCTTGGACACAAAAATCAGCAGTGGGAAGCTTCAATCCTAAATTGCAACTGCAAAATAACATCCTAAAAGAAATAGACTACTTTCTTGTTAGATATATACAAAGAGGTACATAAGCAATGTTCAAGGTGACATTACTTAGTTTCCTTACATGGGCATATGATCAAAATTCCATATTGCTAGAATATTTACTTTCTCAAGAAAATAATTTCCTATTGATATCAACACATCCAATTGATTGATGAGTCTCATATTCAAAATCTGAAGATTGAATTATCCGCTAACCATTGGGTAGAAGTATGCCATGAATGTTTAGGATATACCTATTCTTAGACCTCAAGATAGAGTTGAAAGTGTTTCTGACCTACTCCAATCAAGGTTGCAATCAAGGCAATATTCTCTTGTATTCGCTATATAACAGTTGTTTTGGAAGCAATTGAGTGTTGCTGTTTTTTTGGATTTTGCAAAATTGTGTGTGATACCTATAGGTGGAAATCCTGTAGAAATCTGCAAACTTATCCTGTACAAGAACTCTTAAAATAATATGGATAGTATGATGTCACTTGGATCAACCCCCTGCACCTAAAACCCACTTGATGTGTTGCATCTTCCTAAGAGTTATCAGCTTCCTAGAATCTCCTTTTTAGCAATGATTCCATAATTATATTTAATATTGAGAAGATTCACCCTAACAATATCAAATTTCATTGCATGAAGACAGGGATGTTGTCATTTCTCAGCTAGATTACTCATCACAGAGAATTACTATCTAATAAGTTCCTTAGTAGCATTGACCATCTCAAAATGATGCATTTGCTCACACAAAAAAATATGTGCCGATGTGCCTTGGCCAATTATCTATAAGGGAAAAGCAGATAGGAATTCATGACTTTTGAGATCATCCCTAAAATCCCTACATGGAGACAAGTCTCTAAGAATAATTTAAAGACAACCTTCAACAAGGTTTATGGACCCTACAGAATTAGAACAAATGCGGTTGATGTGGGTAATTCCTTAGACATTTTGAACAAAAGAAGATGCCATGAGATATTCCACAACTCCTATTGAGAAAAGAAATGAGGTAGTACGGTTGTTACTCAAATATAGGTCAGAGGACATTTTGGAGGTGAATGTTCAAGGGTACCGAAATTCAACTCCATCTTAATGGGCACAATAGATCCTCACCCACTACATAATCAATACAATTGTAGCTCAACTTCATTATAACTAATTGAAAAAATTCAAAAATAAAACAACTTGGATTACAAATATAATATATTGATTTTCATATAGCCTTCTATTTCTATTGCCTCATTAGTTGCAATAGTAGTTCCATTTTGGGTACAAAAAAACGCATCAAAAGAGAAAGTGTTTCCCCATAGATATGAAATTTTTCAAAGAGAGACTCACAACAACCATCGATGCCTCTCACACTAGCAAGACAATGAAATCCATAAATTAACAAAGATTAATTAAAAATACAAATCCTTAGCTTTTTCTTCTGGAACCTGTGGGTCCTGTTCATCATCACTCACATCACAAAGATCTATGACATCTCATCTTCTCTAGGTGGATTCCTTGGTGTCCATCCTCACTAACATGGCCCTAAAAAATTTGGTAATATCATTAGTAGCACCTCTTCATTGTCCTCAACCGTAGACTTGGTATTCTTTTGTACAATACAGTACAATATAAATCTAAAATTGTATAATGTAATTCATAAAAATCATGGGTATGTGTTATACACCACACAAATTCTTGTCAACATGATAGCTTAAACAAAAAAAGGTTAGAGTTTAATCTAGGCTTTCAAAAACTAGGTCTTAATCAATATATAACATGAAAATACCCTGCAATGAGGAAAATTATTGAACAATTGAAGCACATAATATAGTTTCTGAAACTGATACGTGGAAAGCAACGCATTTGGAGAATGTTTCTTGAAACCCTTATTGGAGGGTTTATATGCTTCATGAGTAAAATAGAGCGTATAGATAGATGTATTGAAATTAGGGTGGCATCGCCACTTTTGTTTTTTAATTGTTTCTTTTCTCACTAAAATATTCCAAGTCTGAATGACATAGATGATATGAAATTTAAAGCTAAGTTTATTTTCTCCATGAACAAATAATCCAATTTTGGACATGACGCAGAGCAAAATCCAACAAATGAAGGATATAAAGGAAACATAATTCACTCCCTGTTTCTATTTAATAATTTTTATTGGATAGAACATGATTTTTTATAACTAGAATGGCTAAATTCATTGTTAAGTTGAGTTTTTAAAATTCCTTCTATATTAATACATAACATCCACATCATATATTTATTTAATCTCTTTTCAGGCATTTTGGGCCAACTAACAAGGCCTTTACAACCTATTTCAATCACTTTTCAATCTTTTTGCCCTGAATTTGATTTTTCCAGTTGTAGTAAGGCCTCATGAAAAATGATGCATTTCATGATGCATTTTGTAGGCTAGTTATCCTCCTTCCATTGACAGGGATGGGTTGATCTGTTGCTTATCATTCCTAACCATTAATTGTGTTAAAATTCAACTGATCTAGTGCTAGCCACAACCTAGGAGTTGTGCTAAAATTTCACTGATCTACTGCTAGATCACAACCCTCTTGAAAATTTTGCAAGTCTATAGCTAGACCATGTTCCATTAGAAAACAGGGGAACTTAGTATGCAGGCCACTTAGTAGGTTGAGTTTTGTATAACTAAAGAAACTTTCTCTAATGTACTTCTAGACCACAATCATACTAACAATTCTTCCAGCCTACAACTAGACCATATCCATTTGGAAAAAAGGGAAATGCATCATGCAGGCCACTAAGCAGGTCAAGCGTGGTATAAGAAAGACAATTTTTTATTAACCTACTGTTGGACTATTAGCCTAACTAAGAATTATACTGGTTTACAGATGGACCACAACCCATCAGAAAACTGGGGCAACTTAGTGTGTAGGGCACTAACCAACTCAAGCCTGGCATAATATATCTTTTTGGTTATTTTTAATAAATTGATGAGAACATGCACAATTCTAACTTAACAATGTCAATTGGATTGTCCTGATTATTCGAGGCAAGAATGAGGGCCATGTACTCTTCCAATGATTGGTATATAGGTTGAATTGATTTTCCTAATTATTTCAATGAAGAACAAAGGCATCTTCCATTTTTTGGTATATAAGTTGAGATTTATAGGGTCATTCCAATGTGAAGTATGTATATATGCTATATTTTATACTAATCATGGATTTTTTCAATCTCAATTGATGAAGTACAATGAAAAAACACATCGATGAAAAAACACATGGTGCTTGACCAAGTTTTAGTTCTACTAAACTTTCACTGATCTACTGCTAGAGCACACCCTGACTAACAATTTTGTTGGATCCAAAAATAGGAATAGTCAGTGTGCATGCCACTAAGCAACCCAAGTTTGGTATAAGATATATTTTTTAACTATTTATTGCTACACAAATAGACTGCACTTCCTTAATGAATTGATGACCAGGTCGAGATAAAAATATTGGATCATTTCAATCAATGAAGTACAATAAAAAAATACATTGATGAAGTTAGTGGTACGGGTAAAAACCAAATTGATGAATTTTAGCTTAAGTAAATGGATAAAATAACTTGAATTAGTTAAGAGGAAGTACCATATTGAGTCCATGGAGAACCACGTTGGTGTAAATAAGACAAAGTACTAGATCCAGTTCATGGAGCAACAATTTATGTAATTAAGACGAAGTACTAGATCCTAAGGCATTTTAGGCTATGTTGTTGGATGAGGTTGTCACTGTTACATTCACTTACACAAATTAAAACACCTTGGGTAGAGTGCAAAAACCTTCCCTCCAAAGTGAATGCTGAATTTCAAAGGAAGTACAGTGAAAAACATAGATTTAGGATGTTCAAGGTAGATGGAAAAACTTGAGAGAATTGAGTACTAGCTATGGTAGTATTATATTTGAAAAATTCATTTTCAACTTTCCTAAGAAGATTTTGGCCAATGGACATGGATAAAGTCCCAATATAGTTACAACTTATACACAATTTTCCTGACATGTAAGTAATAAGCCACCATACATTGATGTACCTGTCTAATACTCATATCTATTTACTGTGAAAATTTGCAATATACATAACCAAAATAATATGAGATACAAAGGGAAAATCAAGATCTTGGTTTACAAGGCATTAATGAACAACTCAAAATATGAGTTTTGTATGATGGGTTTCTGGTAGTTTAACTATGGTCTTTTCAACAACAACATTACAACAACTGAAGCATGCATATCAACAAACCAAGAAATACAACATCTCAAAATCTGATCCGCGTGGTTATCACTCTTGGTATTCTAATTTTGGGGTTCATCTTCGATTTTACACATTGTACATGGGTGTCCAAGTTTTATTCAATTCTGCTTCTTCCACCATCCCAACCTTAAGCAATGTGAAAACAATTAGATAGTAGTGACTCAACTTGGGTACTAAATGTTTGAATAAACTCCTCTCAATTACCCTTATAATCTAAAATATGAAAATCTAATCTCTTTACAGACTACATGGATGTAAATCCCAAAGTGTTTTGTAGTGGTTTTCTTGGATTCCAATGAACAAGGAGTTTTCGACATTTTGTATTCACTAAAATTTCTTCAATTTGGTAGTATGATTGTCTTATTATTTTGTTTTGTACATTCCTAATTTCAACCTTTCACACATGCTATTTTTCATGTCTCCTATCATGAGCTTCATTATCATGATTATTTACTGCTATGTACTATTTATGAGTTTCTTAGTTGTGTACACTGACACAAGACCAAAAGATACTTCTCTAAATTGAAATTTGTAATCCAAGAGTTGATATAGAACTCTTCAAAAATTTGAGAAAAAACACAAAGAACATGTACTTAAAATTGATGCAAGCAAATCTATGCAACAAAATAAAGGCTAACACTTCCAAACCTGTGTTGCAGAATATGTGTAGGTGAGGGCCATATCATGTATGTTTCCATATTGAAATGTGTGGTATGGTCCAAAAAAACATTTTAGGCAATATACATGTCTCCCACCTATGGGAAACACAATTCATAAAGCATGAAACACATTTCCAGGCCATAGCATCATCAATAGAGAGGATTTCTAAAATGGTTTAGTTGATTCTTTTACTTGGTTTCTGACTGGGTTTGACCAAAAATGCTGGCAATTGATGGCAAAGTTGGATTCTTGAAGTAAACTTTACATTTCCTTCATCTTCCTTTAAAATCCATTTACTTAAAGGAAAGATAAAGATGTCATTTTCTTTATCTTTACTTTTCTATCTTCTACCTAAATTTAAGTAAAAGAGTAGAAAAGGAATAAAGGAAATGCAAACTTTTACGTTAAGACATTAACATGAGCATTAATTGTTTCAGGGTGTTTGAAAGTGGTTCCAACCTCATCATCCTCCATAAGAATTAATTGTTCCAGGGTGTTTGAAAGTGTTTCCAACCTCATTAGCCTCCATATGGAGAAAGTATAATTTCATATCCTGTTCAAAATTTAGCGGACTTGACAATTTTCAAGATTTTAAGATTGGTAGGAATGTAACATTTTCATTCCATTCTATCATGTATGAGGGTATCAAATTTGGCATTTAATCAAGATCACCAAGCTCGTTATGTAGTCTAACCTTCGTGAAAATGTACCCTTCAGTCAAGCCAAAATCATTGATTATGCATGGCGAGATTTTTCTACCATATTCGACTGATGTTCTTATAGAATCAAGGAAGAGGAAAAAGCTGGAAAAGGAGGTAGAGGGTGATACTCATGATGAAACATTGCTCGACATTTAAATGTTCTTGCTCATTTGTTAATGATGCTTTCTCTCAAAATTTCAATATATATTATTTTTGTGATATCATGTTTCCTTGTCTCCTAAGTTATATATTCTTATTTTGTAATGTCATGTTTCCCTGTTTCCAAATGTTTGAGCAGTCACATTTTCATTTCAGGCACTCATACCCATTTCCCTATACCACAATTTAGTTCCAAATCAAACCCATAAAGTTAAATGCAAGACATAGAAAACATATTATTACTTTGCAGAAATGCAAAATCAAACATGGATGAATTTTAACAAATTCTAGGCATACCCTTTATGGAGATTGCAGTTGTTATCATCTATGTATATCATTTTCAAACTGTGACATTCACCAATTCTGTCTATTATGCTAGAATATAAACTTGATAGTTCTCGTCATATTCAAAAGAAGTCTCTAGCCAATGTTGAGGAAAAAAACATATCATGGGGACAGACCAAGGGCCTGAGGACAAAGTAAAATGATCCATTGTAAGAATATTGAATGCTTTGACTTATTTTTAGCTAGGCACTTGCATACTACCATGTCCTAGTGCAGTCTTATAAATTCATGACCACTTAATTCCAGTTTACCTGAGAATACTCTTCAGTTTTGTTGTGGCCACCAAAAACCCCCCTCTTTGTTCGATATTAGCAATAACACCAAGAAAATGGGGACCCTTAATAAAAAATCCAAACAAACATTTTATGAAAATTTTTGTATTCAACTCCTTAAAACTTCATCGCATCGCAAGAAGAGAATGAAACGTTTTCTTATGAGCATAATAAACTGTGAAGAAGCGACGCGAAATTCATTGCATCGCATTCATTATGAAGCGCTCTTAAATGAAAAAACTTAAGAAATCTCCGACGGCCGATATGCGACGTCGCATATTGCAACATCGCATAAGCAACACATAATGATTGAATGACTAAATGCGATCTGCGATCTGCGATGCTGCGATCTGCGATAAATGCGATTTGCAAAAATTCGCGATCATGATTTTCTGCGATGACACATCTTGACGACGCGATCCGCGATGCTGCGATGCGAGTCACAGAAATCACCCATTGTGAATTTTCCTTGGCGTAGTATTCAAGGAAAGCTGTCCGTAAACCAAAATTGGGCGCGCGCCTTAAAAGAAATTAATGATTTTACGCCAAAGTATTCAGGAAGGACAGTTTTGTGTTTTTCGAAGAGTCAGTCCGCTATGGGTGTCATGATTATGCATTCATAAGAGCTTAAAGCTTTCATGTCAATCTTTATTATCATTACTCTTTTCCTTTGTGTAAACTTTAAGACAGGAAATAACATGAAGCAATGTGCAGGAAACATCTAAGGAAAAGGGGAAAGCGTCAATGCTCGAAGAACAGAGAAGAGATCCCTTCAGAAACGGATGCCGCATGCGATAGGACCACAGATTCCAGAGTATCACTCAACAGATGCTGATGTCAATAGGCCATCCAAAGCTCAGAGTCAAAGGCGCACAAAAGCAACATGTTTACAAAATACCCTGAAGCTTATGCACGGTAAAGAAAAAAAGAAAAAAAGGGCGCTAAATAAGGAAAACGCACCAGAAAAGCCCGAAACAAAGAACGGAGGCAGTTTTTGATGCAGAAAATTGTTAAGAGAGTAAAGTCCCTAACTTGTTCAGTCATTCATAAGGCCAGAAACCGAAATAGTAAAAGCAGAATCAGTTTGAGAGAAATTTGAGTTATTACCAAGTATACACGCAGTGAATACACCCAGCCAGAGGAAGATTCTCGAAAATATCTTCCAGTTTACCAGAAAGTGGTGCCAACGCTTGTTATTTCTATTTTCATAGCTCAAACGAAAGCGGAAGGCGACCAGCCGACTCTTCCCAGGTGAATGTTGAATGCTTGCAGCACTAAGGAGCAAATACCGAAATGGTTCAGAATTAGATTCAATTTTTAGAAATAGTTTTGCTTTATCAGAAGGGTGGTCATTTAAAACCGTATCCTAAATTTATGTAATTAAGTTAATTAGCTAGTAGTATTTGAACCCTTCTCAGGCATTTAGAGAAGGGTCCAGAAATTTGTCAAAAAACTTGTCCTCGGAATATGCACTTCTGCACCCTCAGAGGAGGTTTTGATGAATGGATGGATCGAGATTTATTAATGTTTGCATTTGATGTCTGCTACTGATGTTGCACTTTTGTACTCTTAGTAGATCTTAGAACAAGTAGAGATAAATCATTTTGTCTTGAAGCTTATGAGTAGGATTAGTCATAAATGGTACTTTTATCTCTTGGCCATTTCTGCTTATATTCTTAAAGTGATATACAGTTTTCAGCTGTTTATATGTTATTGCATGAATGTATGAGTTACCATTTGGCACTTCTGTACGGTGGAGCCATTTATTTATGTCTGATATATGAATAACTTATTATGCGATATGTTGTTCACAACTGTTTTACCTAACTTCTTATGCAAAGTGGTTTATCTTAATTGATTTCTATTCTTATAATAGCTGAATGATCTTTATTA
>APFE031558727.1:246279-262561 GCA_000404065.3 Pinus taeda
AGCTTTAAAGTACTCTTAGATCAGCATTATCCAACTCTATACACACACACACACCCTCAGATCGGGAAACTGGTCCCGTTATCCCCAGTCAGACCCGCTATACCAAACGGATAAGGAGCTACTAACCAAGGTCCGGACCGGGTGGGTATCCCCCTTGTTGTCGACCCGATTTTCGGGGCTTCAACATATTTGGCGCTAGAAGGAGGGCCTGAACTATGAATGGCACCTAAATCAAAATCTAAATACCATTCTGAGAATAAATCACCCTCGTCAACTCCCCCGACTTCCTCAGTACATTTAAATTCAGAATCAGAAGTCGGTTGAATATTAACCGCTGCTAAATACCCTAATATTTCAGACCAATCCACCATTGAACCCCCTGAAGTTCAAACTCTTATTCACAAACTCGAGGGATTTTCTATTTTTATACTGGGGTCTGATAATTCTCAAAGCAGTGTGACTTCGCAGTACAATCCTGCTCATCCCCTGACGAGGTTAAAAAGCGGAAAATTTGACATCCAGCCAACTGAACTCCCTCTTCCCACCAGGAAAAGAGCAAGGAAAGCATCACTGCACTCTGACAGTGAGACCCTTTCATCTACATCATCCATCTCAACCCCCTCACCGCGAAGTCAACTACCCACATCTTCATTCCAAACCACTCATCCACCTTCCACAACCGCTCTTCCACAATCATCCAAGATCATAATATCTCCATCTTCTCATCCTCAAGGATCATCCCCTACACTCGCAATTACCAGCAGCTCAAAAATGGCCCAATCTCCATGGAACAACCCTGGAGTGGTTTTAATGCCTCCACCCCTAAGCCAAATACCAGCCCATCCTGAGAAATGGCTACCCAAGTTCAACCCAAAAGCAGGCATGCTAGCTGAAGAGCACATTAACAATTTCATGCTCTCTGTCAATCTCAACTGAGTTACCAACGGAGATGCTGTTGTCCGAATTTTTCTCTATACAATGCAAGGAACAGCTGGGTCATGGTACTTTTCATTACCTTCCGGGTCTATAACGAGTTGGGACATCTTTCAAAATCAATTCCTCACCAAATTTGGTGATGACAGATCAATGGCAACATTAATCAGTGACTTATCCAGTCTTAAAGCCGAAGCTAGGGAACCCATCAAAGATTTCAATTTACGATTCAATAAGATCCTCAAAAAAATCCCCACTTCTTCCCAACCTAGCGAAGAAGTGCAATGTGAATGGTATATCACAGCCTTACCATCAAACTTAGCATTCTTCGTAGATAGGGTGAATAAAACAACTTTAGTTGAAAACCTAACAGAGGCAATAGCAGTAGAGAAACACGTCATAGCCTTGGAAAAAAGATCTGCGATCAAAGAACGCAAATCTAAAAAGATCACCTTCAAGGAAGACCCCAAGAAGAAACAAACGAAAGATCCTTTCGATTTAGAAGGGTTGCAGAAGGTATTAAAGACCATGTCCAATGAGATGATTGACATAAAAAAACAAGTGGCAGAAACTTCTTCGAAAAATCCCTACAGAACTTTTCAAAGAGGCCCTTCAATGGATGCAAAACCACCCAACGCTATCTCGAATGTCGAATCCCAAGAAGAAGAAGAGAGAACTACTGAAGGACAGACCGATGATGAAGAAGTTGTGGAACTACAAGGAATGTGGGATTTCATCCTCCCACAAGAAGAAGATCAAGAAGCATTTCCGGTTAGCACACGAAGCAAAAACCAACTTGATCCTCCCCAAACTACCCCTAAGCAGAAGGGCGCGAGCCCTACAGTAAAAGAAAAAGTCGCAACAAAGAAAACAACCGCTAAGGGGACTCAATCTAGCCCAGTCCAACCAGATCAAACACCTCCATCAAGAACACTAATAGTGTCAGATGAAATGGACTACAATATTATCGATGACATGAAAAATACACGAGCTAATATCACTCTTTATGAATTGAGCAAATTGAAACATCAACAGAAAATAATGATGAAAGAATTACACGTCGTATCTACTACATCTTTGCCTACAGCTGTAGCTACGCACAACATGGGAAGAACCCCAATCAACACGGCCAATAAGATCGATCCAAATGACATCGCCTTGATTGGAGGAAGATCAAGATCTCACACTCCCCCCTTTTTGCTCACTTATGAAATCTTCAATAAAAATGTGCACAATTGTTTGGTAGATTCTGGAGCTTCAACAAATATTTTACCCAGATCAATATGTGCCAAGTTGAATGTTCAACCACAAAAATCCGCAGTGCGCATAGTTCAGCTTGATTGGTCTCAGGTCGAAGTGATTGGGGAACTTAATCAAGTCACCATAAGATTGTCGTCTAACCCCAAGGTATGTCAGGTTATCGACATTCTAGTAGCTGATATCCTTGAATTCTACGGCCTAATTCTTAGCAGGGATTGGTCCGAAAAACTCCGTTGATACTTTTCAACCGACTGGTCGCACATGTGGTTACCATACAATGGTAAACCAAATCAAATAAAGGTTGAATGAGAGTTACACCAGAAATACATAGTAACAGAATTGGAGGGAGAAAATGAAGCAATAGCATATAACATTAGCATCATAGGCAATTACTCGGTAGATTCTTTCCTCGGCAATTTCAATGTGCCCATACATCACCTTACTTAGAAAATTCAGTGGTATCCCAAGTAGAAATTTTTTCCCAAACTGATAATTCAAAGTGCGTTAATTGTGTAGAAGAACCTGTAAATACATCTTTTTTTTGGAAATTATATTTTGATGGCTCTAAATCTAACGAAGGAGCGGGAGTAGGATGTGTTCTGATTAGTCTAGAAGGAAACAAGACAATTCTTACATGCAGACTTGAATTTGATTGCACGAATAATACAACAGAATATGAGGCCTTGGTGCAAGGCTTATACAAAGCAATCGGGTTGAATGTCAAATACCTTCAAGTCTATGGAGACTCTGAGATTGTGGTCAAACATGTATGTAACACCATACATTGCCTATCAAGTCATTTGAAACACTATCAATCTCTAGTACAGGATCTGACTGAGCATTTCATGGCATTCAATATTTTCTCAATCCCAAGAATACAAAACGCGAGTGCAGACCTTTTAGCCAACATAGCCTCTAGACTCATTCCCTCCAAAGATTTTAGCCCAGATAGATTCTCGATAGAATTAATCTTTAAACTGTCCGTCCCTGACAACATTACAAACTGGAGAGTATTCAATGATGATCCTGATATTGTAAACTTCCTCACCTCAAAAGGATCCTACTCCAATCAAATAATTGACGAAGACCACCACGATCAACAAATACAACAAACTAGCACTGATAATGCTATACCAAAATCGGGGGTTAAGTTAGAAGACTTATATGATCTGAAAAGTCGGTTTAAAATGTCTACTAATTCTAAGCTCTGTAGTTCAACTCTGAACTATGAATCAGTAAACCTGGGAACCGATGATAAACCACAAAACGTTAACCTAGGCCATGGCCTAACTCCTGAAGAAAAACTAGCATACATTCGTCTCTTGAGACAATACAAGAATGTTTTCGCGTGGAATTACGACAAGCTGAAGACATACAACACTTCCATTATCCAACACACTATCCCTATGATCGACAATGAAAAACCTGTCCAGCAGAAACTCACAAAAATCCACCCAAATCTAAAAAACCAAATAAAGATTGAGCTAAATAAGTTGTTAAAGGCCAGGATAATTTTCCCCGTCAGACATTCCAAGTGGGTCTCCAATATGGTACCCGTTAGAAAGAAAAGTGGAGATATTAGAATCTGCATCGATTTTCGGAATCTCAACAAAGCCTGTCAAAAAGACAATTTTCCCCTCCCGCCTATGGAGCATATATTACAGGCAGTAGCAGGCTCAGAACTAATGTCTTTTTTGGATGGATTTTCAGGATACAATCAAGTGCTGGTACATCCTAATGATCAGTTAAAAATCACATTCCGAACTAAATGGGGCGCATACGCATATCGGAAGATGCCATTTGGTTTGATCAATGCCGCGCTACATTTCAGAGAGTCATGGACATCGCATTCAAGGGTTTAATCAATAAATCTGTAGTAATTTATTTGGATGATATAACAGTGTACTCCACTAAGCGAAGCGACCATCTCAAAGACTTGAAACAAATCTTTCAACGATGTTTAAGGTATGGGATTTCACTTAACCCAAAGAAATTTTTTTTCGCATTAAGTGAAGGAAAAATTCTAGGATTCATAGTGTCAAAATCTGGTATTCACATTGAGCCTGACAGAATCAAAGAAATTTCTTAAATATCACTACCTCATAATAAAAAAGCCATGCAATCTTCCCTTGGTCAAATCAATTTTGTGAAGAGATTTGTCCTAGATTTTTCACGAATTGTTTCTCCTTTGCAAACCATGATAAAAGAAAAATCAAATTTTAAATGGGGTCAAGATGAGCATGAAGCATTCAACCTGATCAAACAAGCTATCATTAATGCTCCATCTTTAGCGACCCCGAATTTTTCAGAATCTTTTATCTTATACACATTCGCCTCAGAGAAATCATATGTCGCGATTCTAACTCAAGCAAATCAAGAGAAAGCGGAAGCTCCAATCGCATTTTTTAGCTCGAATCTACAAGGTGTTGAACTCAACTATTCAGACATGGAGAAATAGGCATATGCTGTTTTCAAAGCGATCAAATATTTCAGACCTTTCTTACTTAAAACCCATACCAAGGTCATAGTATCGTTTCCAACGGTAAGAAATCTTCTAATACAGAAGGATGTGGGTGAAAAAAGAGAAAATTGGATCACTGCTTTACAAGAATACGACCTTAAGATCAAACCAGCAAGCATTGTGAGAGGTCAAGGCTTCTGCAAAATGTTGGCTGGAGCATCGCAAATTCCTGAAAATTCATCTAAAGAGGTACAAACGTATGAGGTAAGCCTAAACGATACAGAATCATTATATGCTGACACCATTTATTATCTTAAGAACAGGTATGCTCCAGCACACCTGGATCACACCAAGAAAAGAGCTCTGAGATTGAAAGCTAAACAATATCAGCTCATAAATGATGTTCTGTTTAAAAGGAATTACGATTCTGTGCTTCTTAGGTGTCTTGAGAAAACTCAAGCCGAAAAGGTTTTGCAGGAACTCCACGATGGACCCGCAGGCGGACACTATGCTGGAGATGCTACTGCACATAAGATCTTACGTGCAGGATATTATTGGCCCACACTGTTCAAAGACTCACACAGTTACGTAAGGAAATGCCAAGTCTGCCAAACTACTGCAGGGAGACAAAAGAAGCCGTCCATGCCACTACAACCGGTAAAAATCGAGCAACCATTCAGTCAGTGGGGCTTGGACATAATAGGTGAGATCATTCCTCACTCTTCTAAACAGCATAGATACATCCTCATGGTAACAGATTATTTTACTGAATGGGTAGAAGCATTTCCTCTCAAGACAGCTAATTCTGAAAACATCATTGAATTCATAGATCAATTTATAGTCACTAGGTTTGGATTGTTGATGGCTTTGATGTTTGATAATGCCTCGTACTTTTTTGGGAATGCAATGACTGAGTTTGCACTTAAAAGAGGGTTCAAACCGAAATATTCGGCCAACTACTATCCGCAAGGTAATGGATTAGCTGAGTCAACAAATAAAAACCTAATCAGGATTATTAAAGGAACAGTTCACCAGAACCAAAATAATTGGCACAAAACTTTGGTAAATGATTTATGGGCAGATAGAATAACGAAGAAAGATTCAATCGACACTTCTCCCTTTAATTTAGTTTATGGGAAGGAAGTGGTTCTTCCAACTCACTTAGTGATCCCCTCCTTGTCTTTAGTACAATACATCGATGAAGTATCTACTTCCTCCTTACAATTAAGACAAATGGAAATAATTAAATTAGAAGAACGAAGAGAACAAGCTAAGAAAACCCATGCTCATCACCAAGCGCTAATAAAATCCTCTTTTCATTCAAGCATAATGACCAGAAAAAATTTTCAGATGGGAGATCTAGTTTTGAAATGGGATAAGGCTCATGAAGAAAAGGGCAAACTTACAAAATTTCAGAACATGTGGCCTGGTCCTTTCCAGATTGTAGAATTCATAGGCTCATCAACATTTGTGTTGCAGGATTTAGCAGGTAGAAAGGATTCTTTGCCTGTTAATGGACAGATCCTTAAAATATATTTTCCATAGAAGATTACTCTTCTTTTTTGTAGGATAGTTTTAGTTTTTTTTTGTTTTTTTTAATATAAAACCAGTTGTAGATGGTTACTACAGGGGTTCACAAAAAAAAAAGACACCAATTCTCTATTAGATTTTGATTTTTTCGCTTGTACAAATAGTACAATTTTTCGAAAAATCTGATCTTTATTATTGGCATATAGAGTTAACTTTAGCCTAGATATGATACTAGTTTCAACTTCAAAAAATTTGATGAAAGCAACCTTTGGCAAAAAATTGTTTTATATCAACACAATGAACAGTATCAATAACAAAATAAATATTCTCTGTAAAACTGTTGTTTTCGAACTCTATTATTGTCGTCTAGAGCTTTCTTAAGGAAAAACAATGATTTCCTCCCTGCTAAAGAAAATCGCAGCATTTAGAGGAACAATCCGAGAAAACACTATATCTCAAAGAATAAGAGGTCTCATCACGAGCCGGCTTATCATGATCACAGATATTATAACTTGCTGACTTTGGCAATACTGTCCACCAAAACAGGGCAACGACTCAAGATTGTTGCAATCAAAAGACAAGGGGTCTCATCACGAGCCAGCTTGTTCAACAAAAATGTAAATCAAGTGAATGACTGTGTCATAATTTGGCCACCAAACCAAGACATTGTTCTTTAGAGAATAAAAAAGGAAAAAGTGTCAAAATGGGTTTTTTAGAGAATAAAAAAGGAAAAAGTGTAAATAGCCTTAAGCAGGATAAAGGATCATTGTTGGGTAACAGGTAACCCTGTCAAGGCTATGGACGCCTGCTGGCAGCAGAGGCTCTATCTACGACAAATGAGCATATTTTAAAAAGCCAACACACAGAGAAGACCTTATTTTATCTTTAAAAGAACAAGTAGTGGCTGAAAAAGGTTGAAACAAAATATCATTGATAGGATAAGGCATAATGTGCTCTATCTGTCCATAACAAAATTTAGACTTGTGAAAATTTTTCTGCTTCGAAAGTTAAAATTCAATAGAAAAGCAGAGATAACTGGTTCTTCCCAGTAAATCGCCATTGTTGTGGCCACCAACAACCCCCCTCTTTGTTCGATATTAGTAATAACACCAAGCAAATGGGGACCCTTAATAAAAAATCCAAACAAACATTTTATGAAAATTTTTGTATTCAACTCCTTAAAACTTCATCGCATCGAGAGAAGAGAATGAAACGTTTTCTTATGAGCATAATAAACTGTGAAGAAGCAGCGTGAAATTCATCGCATCGCATTCATTATGAAGCGCTCTTAAATGAAAAAACTTAAGAAATCTCCGACGGCCGATATGCGACGTCGCATATTGCAACATCGCATAAGCAGCACACAATGATTGAATGACTAAATGCGATCTGCGATCTGCGATAAATGCGATTTGCGAAAATTCGCGATCATGATTTTCTGCGATGATACATCTTGATGACGCGATCTGCGATGCTGCGATGCGAGTCACAGAAATCACCCAACGCGAATTTTCCTCGGCACAATATTCAAGGAAAGCTGTCCGTAAACCAAAATTGGGCGCGCGCCTTAAAAGAAATTAATGATTGTACGCCAAAGTATTCAGGAAGGACAGTTTTTTGTTTTTCGAAGAGTCAGTCCGCTATGGGTGTCATGATTATGCATTCATAAGAACTTAAAGCTTTCATGTCAATATTTATTATCATTACTCTTTTCCTTCGCATAAACTGTAAGACAGGAAATAACATGAAGCAATGTGCAGGAAACATCTAAGGAAAAGGGGAAAGCGTCAATGATCGGAGAATAGAGAAGAGATCCCTTCAGAAATGGATGCCGCATGCGACAGGACCACAGATTCCAGAGTATCACTCAACAGATGATGATGTCAATAGGCCATCCAAAGCTTAGAGTCAAAGGCGCGCAAAAGCAGCATGTTTACAAAAGACCCTGAAGCTTATGCCCGGTAAAGCAAAAAAGAAAAAAAGGGCGCTAAAGAAGGAAAACGCACCAGAAAATCCTGGAACAAAGAACGGAGGCAGTTTTCGATGCAGAAAATTTTTCAGAGAGTAAAGTCCCTAACTTGTTCAGTCATTCGCAAGGCTGGAAACCGAAATAGCAAAAGAAGAATTAGTTTGAGAAAAATTTGAGTTATTACCAAGTATACACGCAGTGAATACACCCAGCCAGAGGAAGATTCTTGAAAATATCTTCTAGTTTACCAGAAAGTGGTGCCAGCGCTTGTCATTTCTATTTTCATAGCTCAAACGAAAGTGGAAGGCGACCAGCTGACTCTTCCCGGGAGAATGTTGCATGCTTGCAGCACTAAGGAGCAAATACATAAATGGTTCAGAATTAGATTCAATTTTTAGAAATAGTTTTGCTTTATCAGAAGGGCGATCATTTAAAACCGTATCCTAAATTTATGTAATTAAGTTAATTAGCTAGCAGTATTTAAACCCTTCTTAGGCATTTAGAGAAGGGTCCAGAAATATGTCAAAAAACTTGTCCTCGAAACATTCACTTCTGCACCCTCAGAGGAGGTTTTGATGAATGGATGGATCGAGATTTATTAATGTTTGCATTTGATGTCTGCTACTGATATTGCACTTTTGTACTCTTAGTAGATGTTAGAACAAGTAGAGATAAATCGTTTTTGCTTGAAGCTTATGAGTAGGATTAGTCATAAATGGTACTTTTATCTCTTGGCCATTTCTGCTTATATTCTTAAAGTGATATACAGTTTTCAGTTTTTTATATGTTATTGAATGAATGTATGAGTTACCATTTGGCACTTTTGTATGGTGGAGCCATTTATTTATGTCTGATATATGAATAACTTATTATGCGATATGTTGTTCACAATTGTTTTGCCTAAATTCTTATGCAAAGTGGTTTATCTTAATTGATTTCTATTCTTATAATAGCTAAATGATCTTTATTACCAGTTATTGTTTGAAATCTCTTTAGATCGCATAATAGAAGAAATACACCCCAGGTTAGCGTAGATTAGATGTGTTGTTTCTCATTAGATTGCAATAGCATAGAGTTAGTTTAAAAGCTTGAATTAAATTAGCTTTAAGTACTCTTATATCAGCATCATCCAACTCTGCACACACACACACCCTTAGATTGGGAAACTGGTCCCATTATCCCCAGTCGGACCCGCTATACCAAACAGATAAGGAGATGCCAACCAAGGTCCGGACCGGGTGGGTATCCCCCTTGTTGTCGACCCGATTTTCGGGGCTTCAACAAGTTCCTATTAATACATTTGATGCTCATAAATGAAAACAATAACAATAATATAAAATAAAGGTTCCAACTTCGTAGTAGTTATAAACCAAATAACCTATATAACACAATGATGTATTCACATGCATCTAACACGCCTTCAATGTGCATTCTAACACTGACACTAGGGAGTAATCTCATAGCTTACCTTAGCCACAAATGAACCTTGAAAATGATTTTTTTTTATAGGATATAGATAGGATATGGAGGGTAAAGATATCCAAAGAAGCCATATAAGAAAATATATGCACTAACTCCACCCCAGAAGTGAACTCACCCATATGAATACACATCGTCAGGTTTCTTCCTAGAAACTTCCATTGCAAATAAGGAAAAAGACAGAACACCACAACCAAAAGTTAAATGAACTACATCTTTGCAAATAAGGAAAAATATAGAACACCACAAACAAGAGTTAAATGAAATGCATATGATACCAAATCTGCACAAATCAATAAGAATAATTTTAGTTTCCTCATAAAACTGCGGGGTTTGGAAGATTTTAACTTGCTTCCTATATCCTGCTTCATATCATCCAAGTGACAAATTTCCAAGATGAAAATCCAAATAATAAAAAGAAAGCATTCCACCATGCAACTAGCTGTAGAAGTCCACTATCAAATAACCTAAAAATTGGAATCAGGAATCAAGATCCTTTGCATGTTTTCTCTATCAAAATAGACATCTTTTTTGAATTGGAACCAAAACAAACCTTCCACAAATTGAATTGATTTATTTATCCTTTTTTCCATCTAGATTCTAACTTAGAATTGGTATTTGTTTATGATGCTATTATTTCTTATAACTTAGTGTGTTGCATTGGATATAGAAGCAGACTTTAAATTGTATTTTGTATTTTGAATAAGTTCTTGTGTTTATTGGCTTGAAATAGATTTTAGGATATTTACGAGTAGTTAGATCTAGAAGTTTATTGGTCCACAACAACATTTTTTGCAAGATATGCAGTCATGCATGTGGAAGCTTGTAAGTATTAAGAAACTTCTAATTAATTAAAAAATGCAAAGCTTAGTATCAAAATCCAGAGTTAGTTTGTATGTATATACTATATTTGTGTACAACATGTCCAATCACACATGTTGAAGCTTGTAAACATTGACAAATATTTGATTAATTCATGACTGCAAAGCATACTTCAAAATCTAGAGTTAGTTTCTATGTATATATTGATTCTAATGTAATTTTTTTATACTTGGTTCCTTTAAGGTGAATTGATGAGACACCAAAATTTTGGTTCCAATAGAAATACCAAGGAGAAGAATATGCTACCTGCAGCTTGTGAATTTGTTTTGGCATCAAGTGATCTTTCTTTTGAATCAATAATGGATGCTCTATATACTGGGACAAACACCTACGAGCACAAGACAAGAAATTCTCTTGGATTGAAAAATTGTTCAGCAAATCATGTTGTTAGAAGACAATTTTTTTAGGCATAAATGAATCAATTGTAAGTAAAAATAATTTGGGAATTTTTTTCAATGTTTTTCCATAGCCAAGCTTCAATGATGCCTTTTTCCAACACATTAAGATGACCTTAATCTTTAAGGAAGTTTTCTACCATAATTCCAAAACTCATGGACTGTTGGTAGGGTTGTTTTCAGATACTTTAATTCTTTTTAGGATGAATGTTTCTTATTTTGTTGCAATAATTTGGGAATTTTTTTCAATGTTTTTCCATAGCCAAGCTTCAATGGTGCCTTTTTCCAACACATTAAGATGACTTTAATCTTTAAGGAAGTTTTATACCATAATTCCAAAACTCATGGAATGATGGCAGGGTTGTTTTCAGATACTTTAATTCTTTTTAGGATGAATGTTTCTTATTTTGTTGCAAGGATATGATACTTTTCCACAAACTTTCTTGTAAGATGACCAATGAATGGGCATCCCCTCACAAATTGAAGGTTTTGACAAGCCCGGGTGTACAGGTGCTTCCAACTTTATAACCCGCCCTACTTGGACCCTACTGCGTAGATTTTTCATAAGAGCCAGGGGTTTTTTGTCCTCAAATGTCTGTGTGCCTTTGAGGAGCTACATTACGTTGTTTGGGCCTAATAGATCCCATGATATCTTTCCTCCTATTACGAAATGTGTGGTCCATCTGTAGTTATTTAACACTTTTTTTGGTGTGGGTGGTGAAATGGTTTGGGCTTTCCTACCCCTTCTACAAATTCCCTTTGATTGTCTTCTGACTGCAACTTCTCTTGAGGATTAGCTAGAGATATTCCTTTGGGAAATTCAATTTTTAAAGTCTGTTCTTGCCTCCTCATCTTCTTGAAGTTGCTTTTATTGAGAGTAACTAGGTTTACTAGCGTTCTCCCAACATATATCTAAGTTCGTATGAGATTAGTAGGAATATTCACATTTAGAGTCTCGTTATCAAGACTAATTTCCCCCTGCAGCCCTTCTCTAATGTCATTTATGAAGGGGCCTTTAACATTTTTATCTTGTATCTCCTTATGGATCATCTCATATTCTCCATCACCCTTGGATTTCTCCTCTTTTATTTCCGCTCCTAGGTATTGGGCTTCAGATCTATAGCTCTCTTTCTTCTTCACTGCCCACACTTCCAAGCATTCTGTCATCTGCATGAAGGTTTGGCTATAGCCTTTTGATTTGGGAACATTTTTTTTTTATATAGTCACCTTAGGCCTTTTGATTCTTGTCACAAAATTCTTCTTTTTAATATGTTATGGTCCCACAACTGGCCAAGGACATGCTTTGATGCCACTATAATGTACCAAAGTTAATTTGTGCCAATTAATTTAAAAACTTCACTCAATTCTCTTTGAAAACTTTCTTGGAACATTTGGCATGCAAACTTGTCAGAGAATTTAGGAGAATACTACAACAAATAATTCTGAACTTCATCACATATTTATCTAAACAGTTTAGAAAATGTCAACGATAAATGTGAGGGGCCAACTGAATTTTATTTGAAATGGATCCTAGTTTTTTTCAATCAGCTTAGGAGAAGAACCTGAACTCACTTTACTGGCACATGTGAGAAATTAACATAGTGTGTTGATAATACAAGCCTAGGGAAATTGTTTCCTCCTGGAATAATCTGCTACAACCCTTAGGTTGATTGACATCCCACTGAAATGATGATCTTCAGCCCATTGCTAAATTGAATTCGATCTTGATAGAGGAAATGACTGCATATAAATGAGCTTGGCCTTTGAAAGAGTGCACTTGGCCACTCTGAAAATGATATGAGGATGTTTGAAATCTGCTCAGAATAATTTCGATTTCCCTCCTGAAATGTTAGCTTCAAACTTGGAACTCTTCTAGGAAATAATTGTGTCTCCTAGAGGATAGATTGGCTCTCTTTTCTAGGTGAACTCATCCCTCTCTATTCAGCCTAAATGGTGACAACAAATGGTATGAAATTGACCTTCCTTCCTTAATATTTAGAGGTCTAGAATAACCTTGTTGATCCATTGTTGATCCAATTTTCAAGCAGAACAAATAGCAAGGGAAAATTTAAACTTGGGCTCAAAAGTTTACACAATTCCTTTATACCAATCAAGCTTGGAATGATTTGACCTTCACAATAGATAGATCAGCTATCAAACACAACCATTTTGAGTGACTAACTCGGTCCCCTCGAGATATTAAATTTGGCCTTCTAACAGATCACTGATTCTGCAGGGGATACACCTCTTCTATCAACTTATCTTATAGAATCTAAATGGAATGGCACAAGAACCCAACTCGGTCATTGCAACAGAGAAATAATTCAGCACTTTATAATTTTGTTGGGATAATACAATTTGATCTCCCTTCTTGCTAAATTATTATGAAGATGATGTTGCTTATTCCCCTTTTAATATTGATTCAATTTAAGGAATTTAGACAGCTCGACACCTCGAGATAATAGGGATCTCATCCTCTTGAAGGGAATAATAGTATTTGAATAATTTTCACCTCTTAATAAAGTGATATAGGTAGCAACTTGGCCCATGATGGTTAAAACAACAGGAGTTTTTCCTTTTGAAAGGATATTGATCATTGAAGTATTCAACCTCCTGAAAGAAATCACCTCCTACAAAATTAAACAACAAACCCTCCAATGCCCCTGCTGCAAATATGACAAGAAAATATCGGAAATGAATGAATATCCAATATGGTGGAAAAGATTCCACCAAAATTGGATTAGCTAGCAAGGGTGGCAATGGAATTCCACTAAAATTATGCTAAAAGTCCACCAAAATTGGATGAGCTAGCTAGGGTGGCAATGAAAATTCCACCCAAACTAGAATGAAGAATGAGGACTTCCCTCGATGTTTATTTCAATATAGGAACTCGCTTGAGCTCGAACCAAACTACAACACCAAGAATAGAATGTGAAGAATGGAATCCTCTTCTCCTTTTATTAGATTCTGTTGTCTTTCTATAACTTCTTTTTATTATTTCATTTTTCTTTTTTTATTAATATTTATTTTACTTTATTATTTTTATTATTATTAATAATATTAAAATGGGGCAATTTTCCCATGGTCCTTTTGATAATTTTATCCTCTCTAACCTATAGGAGACAATTAGGGGAGAGGAAATAAGAACTCCAAACTCAAAAAATGGGTAACATTAGATGATGTGTTAGGAGTTTTGTAGTGAATTTTACATGGCGATGTTGTATTAATTGTGTCACTAGGAAAAATTGTCTTACATCGTCCTCATGTGTTGCAAGTGTTGTGGGGACATACTTGATGATCAGATGAGTTAGAATTTTATATTATCTATTTCTCTTAATATCTTGTTGATGTGTGGTTAGATTATGCATGTTGTGGTAGTGCAATTTACCTCAGTGAGATTTTCCTGGGTGATATGAGTTTATGTTGTAACATTTTCTTGGTACATAGTTGGAAGTGTGTTTGATGATGTAGTACCCTTGTTGATAAAATTTTTTATATGTTTGAAGTAAATGGTGGGGAGGTAAGGTACTACATATTATTTGGTGATCAACCCTTTTCCTAAGATTTGATGAGGTATCATGATATAATTGTCCACTAGTGGTGCGCCCTATTTTCAAACTTAGGTGGAACTTTTATTTTGATGTTACAATGGTGGGGCTTTGTTCGGATAACAAATTATTTGCATGGTACAAAAACCATTGGATTTCACCCCCTTATTGGTACACATTTTCATGTTGATTGAATCAATTGGTGATTATTCAAGGGTTGGGCTGTAGTTTTGTTAGAACATTAACCTTTGTGGAAACATGTTGAGGTTGAATTAACCATTTAATTGTTAATTCAATCTAGTTCATCTATATTAAGTTAAGTTGCTTGAATTCCATACTTGGTAATTATCATACTTTAAGGGGTTTATTTGGAGGACACTTAGGTTTTTACATGGAACACTCCTTTCTTGGTAGTCTGAAATGGAAAATAATAAATGGAGACTTTGCTTCTTATGTGAAATCACCGATGGGGTTTATTTGTAGTGAGCAGAGACATTAAGATTAAGACCGATTGGTTGGTTGAGTTTGTTGTTTCTATAGTTTGCTTCCTTCGAACTGGTGGCTTCATAACTTAGTGTGAGGGTGGCATGTATCCTAAATACCTATGGATTGGTGGAAATGACTCACACAAAGTTGATTTTTTGACTTTCCCTTGGTGGAAAGACACATATTTATCTTTGTTATTTTAGGATTTGCTTCTATATTTTGTGTCATGGTTATGAATTTCTGCATGTGAATGTGCCTAACTTTGGTTATAAGCATGTTTTCCTTGAACCTCAATAATCCTGAATGAAGTTTCCTTGCATTCTTGCACATGCATTTGCATGTTATTTTGGGTCATTAATTTTTTCCCAAAGAAAACAACCTAATCATCCTAAGAGGTCACAGGTTCAAAACCAGAGGGGGTAGACTATGTATGCCTTCATTGACTTAGAGTCAAATCACTGTGTGGAGGTGGGTCCCTTGTCCCACTAGTAAGGGGTTCTCATACACCAATGTGGGGTCTGGCTTGGTTGTGACCTTTAGAGTTGTATTTCAAAGGTATGAAAGTGCAAGGAAGCCTTGTCTTTAGTGAGGTGCATGATAAGATAATGCTTGCCTTCAACATGTAGAAAATATTATAGATGTTTGGAGGTTTATTTTGGAATACACCATTGTTTTGAGCTAGCCAAATGGAGCAGATCACCTCTACAACCAAAATTTTGTCTTATGTTCTAGTTGTATTCCATTCATTTAATGCCTTTGTGTTATATCCAATACATTATTGCATTTTACATAGTCTATGAGTGATATTCCATATCCCATTGGTGAGATGACAATAATCAAAAGGTGATTTCATGCTTTCGTGTTATTCGCTTAAGAGCACATGTGTCAGTACTTTTCCATCCTCTTCTTCTTAGCATGTCTAGGTTGGGATTGCGCCCTTTATTTGAGATTTGGGGCCCCAACCTTGGTTGTAGATAGTTATCTTGCATCTAGAGGGTCTAGACTTTTGCTTGAACACCTTATTTGGTGCAAACCTATTAATAAAGATTCATCAATTGATTTGTCATCATCATTGACCCAGGTGGATATTGGTGACCACCTGCTAATTCCACTTGGATCCCCTCTAGTGCTTCTTTCAGTTTTTTCAGTTTCCTTAATTATATCACAATTTACTATTTTTTAGCAGCTTTTCGGGTCCTAAACTTCCGGAGCCGTTTTGAGGCCCTAAACGACGTTTTTTTGGAAATCTACCACCAGTGATTTTTTTGTCTAAAAATCGTCTTTTCCGTCGTAGTCCTCGGATAGATCTTTCCAATGGGCTATCATACGTGTCAAATGG